>BOPP01000174.1:99290-129134 GCA_017312745.1 Gryllus bimaculatus
AAACTCAGTTTTGCATTTGCAACGAAAGAGGCTAAGTAAAACCTTTATCAATATTTTTATCTTCAAGGTGATTCAGATATGGTCATACATCGTATCAAGTATATAGATAAGTAAATGTCTTCGTTCAATGACCAGAAATGAAGCAATCTGAAAGTCAACTCTACAACTTTAAACCGTATATTGACATGTAGTACATACTACTAGATACCTACGATTTTTTTGTATTATTCCGGTATTAATTATCTGAAAATGTTAATGAACATATCTGTTGCATTTATCGTCCCGGCGTAGAGCGGTTAATCTATAAACCACACTTAATCTATTAAAAAGCTTCCCTATCTCGGGTTCAACCCGCCCCTCCCACCCTCATTTGTCCTTTTTCCTCAGATTACCGTACCACATTCTTCTACACTACCTGCTCTGTTCACACCGCCCACTCAGTCTGCACCGCAGTCTGTTTCCACCATTCTCTCCCGATCCCGATCAGTCTGTTTCCACCATTCTCTCCCGATCCCGATCGGGTTTACTTGGCAATGCGCGACAAGGCTCCCTTTGTAAATTAAGTCATTTCCAAAGACTTTTCGTGGTATAACCAAATTTGAACCAACATTTTGGAATCGCGAAGCTCTCCTCAAAAGTGTTGACGTACATACCCACATCCATTTTATGTGTTAAGATTAGTTATCTTTGCTGGACACTTGGCTGTCCAGGATGAGCCGCGACGCAGTCGATCGAGCTGACGTTTCGGCCTTCGTGTTATGGCCTTCTTCAGAGCCATACTGCTGGTCAGTACGTCAGATCGATTGTCTGAGACGCTGCTTATCCTGGACAGCCAAGTATTCAATGACTCCGGCCGCGGAAGCCTACGAATACATAGTTTTCTTAGCTGGTATCTCTAATCAAACTCAGGCCATATTTTGAACGAGGGCAGCGACTCTTACTGGGAGGTACAAGGGTTCAAGTCCCGGCGGTAGTGGAGTTTCGCTACTAGCTAGACAGCTAGTTCGAATATATCCGCTGTCTGGAGGAGAATTCTGATGACCGGCTGCTCTGATGGATGGTTTCTCCGATCCGTGGTTTCTCCGATCAACACCAGGTGAAGGCCGGAGCGGCTCCGCATCAAACGGGTCACGGTCCGTGTGCAATGTTCCCTTCCTCCTAATCGTTTTTCCTTGCACTTACATGCACCACATTGCTACACATGTCAGGAGCTTAGAGGTTGTCCCGACTGAGGCGGATATCTGGAGGGGGATACTCCGCAAGCTCATGTGCAAGTCTCCCCATCCCACAGGGAAATCCAAACGCCACCTTCTGGGATAAAACATTCACTAACAGGACTCAAATCATACTACTTGATGAGTTTGGGAATCAATGAAATTAACAATGAAGAACCTACAAATTTAATTGCAATATTTTAATAAATTCTTTCTGTGTTCGACCTCGATCCCAGAATTTTTTAAAAGAAATGATGACTGAAGAAATATAGTTCTGCGCAGTTATCACAGACTGATGACATCTTTCAAAAGATGCTTATGTTATAAATAAACTACTGTGCCATGGAGTTAATTTTATCAAAGAATATGTCTGTTTGTTCCTTATGGACTATTATTATTATTATTATTGTTTCAGAGCTGGGCGAGGGCTGTTTGTCAACCGATCAGTGTTACACTCCAAGATTCGCGGAAAACGTGGAATGTGACAAAACAAATCACACCTGTGTATGTGTACTCGGTTCCAGAATTTCTCCAGATTTTTTGGATTGTGAATGTAAGCAATCTCTATTTTCATTTCCTACAGGTCTTGTATCAAAATTTCATATTCCACTTTCCCGTAAACAATTGTGATGGAAGTAATATCAATTGCAAAACTTCTCATCTGTTGGTATTCCTGTAGATTGTTAACATTTCATTACTTTGGAGAGATTTACGCGATACTGAAGCAGTCTTATCTTCTTTTTAAAAAAAGGTTCAGATCTCTGTATCATGGATATGAAAAGATATGCAAAAATAACATACTTTCTCATATATGTTTCGTTGTTTTCTAAATTGAGTTAACTGGAAACATTATTTATTTATGTTTAATGCACATATCAATCACACTAATGTTTCTGTTTCAGTTGTTGATACTTCAACGGCAACGACCAGCTTATCGCATCTAATGGCTCTCGTCGCATCTTACATCTTAGCTAAAATTGTATCATTATAATCTTAGTGTGATAACCATATCATATTTTCGTCATGTGTGTGTTTGTTTTTGTTATTTATTGCACTTCATCATTCATTCTGTACAAATTTTTATGAATCATGTACATATTCAATGACATAAATACATATTATATATTTTTTAATAATTGTTGAAATATTTTAATTGTAAATCCCAACCTAATTCGGGCAGATGAAGCCGCTAAATTAGCAGGAATCATAGTGAAGCTGAAACATGCAATAATTTTACATATCTACTTTCTACATTTCTTGCTATAATGAACACGTGGTGGCTCACTAGTTTGCCTTATGAGGTTTTATACAAAAGGATTAATTGTGGGACGTATTTTTATACATTTGTATAACAAGGCGATTTCATCGAAGTAACTTATTTTGAAATTAGTATCCTCGGAAGATAACTCAATTTGACCTGCCTACCGCGCCGCGTCGCTCGGCGCCTAGATTCACTGGCGATTATATTAAACTTTTTTAATCCACACAATTGGGGATAACATTTAGATTCGCAACCCTGAGTTTCTTAGGCTTCTCAAATGTATTCGTGAAAAGTCGAAAAGCAATCTCTACAGTGGTTCAAAAGTTATAGGTAGAACACATTTGCACACATATATAAAATTGTATATAACAGGTTAATCTTACAGAGAAAGTTTTCCATATTTGTGTTCGTTTCAGTTGACGAAGTGCTGTGTTCTCTAGTTATTACTTTCACCTATAAATACCTATAGACTGAGAAATATGTGTAGTATAGGAAAAGTTAGGTAATGCTACGCGAAAACACTGTGGATTTTCGGGAGAAAATAATTAATTGCCAGGCCCTGATAAAGAAATCCAGTTGCTAAATTAAGAAAAATGCTGTAACATGTGGTGTAGCCAGAATTACTGTTTATCGGTCCTCAAGGCCGAATAACCAATTGACGGAAAAACGTTCGTCTGTCAGTTAGTGAACACCTCAAGCGCCTAAACCATGCGTAGGATGTTTTATAAAATCGATATTCCCCGATCGATCTGGCGCCATTAGAGGCGCCACGAGTTCGAAAAACGTTCTTGAAAATTTGGGGGTATTTTACACGAAGCCCCTAGGACATTTTTAAAATTTTCTCAGAAACGGATCCAAATTTTTTCTTTAAATTTCTTATAAGAATAGAGTGAAATACAGTTATAAAGGTGGCATAGGTCCGATTTTCACAGTTAACTCTGAATTTTCAAAAACTGCAAAATTTTGATTTTTTTGCGGCATGTTCCTACAACTTAAAAATTGAAGATAGAGGTTTTTCCTTCAAATTTAATTTGTCTTCCATAGTAAGTTCTTTCATTAAGAACATGTACATTTTAAAAAAGTTTTAGTAGTGTTCGCACAAATTTCTTGCAATATGTGCAGTTTAAAAAAATTCCAAAACAATTTCTCAGCCGAACATTTTTAATTATATTTTGATAACGATAGTGATAAATATACTCTGAGATGATATAAACATCAGTTTGTTCTAGCCTTTTGTTTTTTCAAAAGTTACAAAAACTTTCACCTCATTTCTTCCATGATGCGCACGGATAACAGGCACTCGTGATAAAATGCTCTGAAATGACTTCAACGGGAGCTAAGAACTAAACAATACAGGTGACGCACAAGAAAAATTTGAGGATAAGATAAGTCAAGGTACAGACAGTGCTGCCAACCACTGAAGCCGAGAAACTTTCCCTCCCTTGTATGATCACGTAGTGTTATAATATTCGGTAACTGTTACACATAGGCGACAAGTAGGGGCTGTCGTAGCCACGGATTTAAAAAAATAGTTATTAATTATATAGCCCATTATAAAGAAAAGACTGTATCCTACAAAAAACCTAGGTCCTGGTAATATGAGTTATTCAGAAAGACGATCTAATCCTATTCGTTCAATGATTAGAACAAAATAACATTTACTTACATTGACGTCTATAAAAGGAAAACTCACTTTTCATAAATAATTTGACTTGACGTCCTACCCAGTAGACTGAGCGACGGGTAGAGATTGCCCGAACAGAGGTGGCTGAGATTTTACTGGTAGCAAGTCTTCATTACATGTACTTAGCACTTACGAACAGGTTTCTGCCCCCGAACAAGATACGATATCGTTCTACGAACACTACAGTTGGCGCGCGGCACAGAATTCCAGTTCATACCTCGGTAAGCAGGCACAGTTTGTCACTTATTATGTTAATTACAAGGATAGTGGTGCTTTAGAATGGCATTGACTTTCCCGTATTAGTTTTCTACACCCTTTGGCCTCGGCTAACAATTCGAACTTGCCACATACTCTTGCCTGCTGCCATATATCGCCGTCCAGAGAACATTTTTTTGAAATTTTCCTAATATTTTGGCTTCCTAATAGTAGAATGGAAATATTATTTTAAGAATATGAAAGAACAGTAAAATATCTTCATAAATGGCAATTTACTTAAAGGGCAATTTACTTAAAGGGCTAAGGGCGGCGATGGTGCAACGGTTAGCGTATCGGACTGTTTCACTCAAGTTGGCAGGTTCAAACCCGATCAAAGCCGTGAATTTTTAAGGGCGAAAAAATCTACGCCCTCCTTCGGAGAGGAAGTAAAGCCGGCTGTCCCATGTTAGTAGATTTACTTGCATGTAAAAGATCCTCAAGCCTAAATGACACCTCTGAACTAAATTCAAATCGCCTGATTCTCGGCCAGGAGATACCTTTCTCTGCTAGTTGGTAAAAAGGAGCGTAGCGAAATTTGCGTGGTCAGACGGAAGAGCAGGCCACTTGGCCTGAGTCTCGCCACGTATAATAAGGCATTCATTCATAAATTCTAAAGTTTAAGTACTTTTTCACAGAAAAGTTTTGAGTTTTTGAAGAACTTCATTTGAAGAAATTTAACGCACAAATGCAATAGTGTTCACAAATTCCTGGAAGTGTGCATATTACCAGCATGAGAGATCTTTCACAAAAAGGGTAATTAAAAAAGAAATCTCCGAAATGAACTTAAGGTCGTATTAAAGAGTGCAATTAGAACTATCCTTTCGGAAAGTTTGCAGAAAAAAATTGGAGCCGTTTGTGTGAAAATGGCATCTGAGCGTTTCTGAAAATGCAGAATTTTGCGCTAATTTTCTCAGAGAACGGTTGTGTTTTCGAAAAACTTATTCTGACATTATTTAAAGTACATGTACTCATGAAAAGATTGCTGTTAATGTAAATATTAACAACGTAATATACATGTCAGAAAATTAGATTTTTGTACATTTTGAAAAAAAACACAAAATAATAGAGCAATATGATGTTTATGTCATCTCGTAGTGTATATTTAGCCCTATCCCTATCAAAAGTTTAAAGAAAAAATGGAACCACTTTTGAGAAAATTTTGTTTTTATATTTTTTTAAATTGCACATATTAATCGCAATATTGCGCGAAAACTATTTAAATTTTCAAAAATATCTGTACATGACTTTAGTAAAAGTCATGTACAACTATTTATGGAAAACAATTTTTATTTTAAAGGAAAAATCTTTATCTTCAATATTGTAGTTGTTGAAAGACGCCGAAAAAATCCAGTATTTTGCAATTTTCGAAAATTCAGTGTTATCAGTGAAAATAGTACTTATGCCGCCTTAAGAGTATTTTACTCTATTCTTACAATAAATTCAAAGAAAAAAATTGGAGCCGTTTTTGAGAAAAGTTTGAAAATGTCCGGAGGACTTCATGTAATGTACCTAAAAAGTGTGAAGAATGTTTTTCAAAATCTCAAAGCTTCGAGTTGAGCCAGATGGACAAGGGTTTCTTCAATTTGGAAAAACTCCTATGCGTAGTTTAGCCGCTAGTGGCCTCCTCAGTCGAACGACTGACGGACGGATAGACGGACGGACACATTGACGGACGTTCTAAAAAATAAAAAAAAATGTCGGTATCAGGGTCCCCAAAACGTGCATTTCCGTTGAAATCTCGAAATTGATTTTCCGCAGCATTACATCACTTTTCCTATACTACGTATATTACTACGTATATTACTCCGTAAATACGTACGTATACGGAAAGATACTACACTTTAAATAGCATGCACAGCAGTGCTAATGCCAGACCTGCCTAAAATAGGACTTTAATTTGCGCGAAGTCTATAAAACTTTGCGCGACACGAGGACGACGTCCTCTTGTCTCGGAAGAATTATTCGGTTCTAACTTGATTATACTGAGGCGCAAATGCATAAGGCAAGTTAAGAAGGTGGGGATATATCCAATCGAATTAATGGATTCGAAAGATTCCAGATATGCGATTTGGTTGCCATGTGTGACGGTCCAATCAGACGCGTCCCAATGATTATTAAAAACGTGCACCAAAATGACTAAAATTGACATTCAATAAAGAGACAAATAGTCAAAAGTGCAAAGGTGGACATGTAAAGAGTTATTTCTAATAATCCTAGGAACTGCGCTTTTAGCACACATGTGATGAGTAAATAAATAAACAAAGAACATTTAGGAAAGTTATGCACAGTCAATCGACCTGTAGGTCATTATAGAATAACGAAAAACTTATTAAATGTTGGGCAACGACAATTTAATGTTTTATAAGCAATGAGCGAGTACACAAATGTTTAGAAGATAACAATATTAGGAATTTGGAAAAGGGAAAGGTAATCACATTTATTATTTGTATTTTGATTAGATATATTGCAATGAAGAGATTAAGAAAATCTAAAGACAACTAAAAATTGTAATGTAGAAATGTACAGCGAGTTTGACAGAAGAGGAGCTTTCCTTTGTTTCCAACTGCGCGGTGAAGAACAGGACAACAATGCATATAGACAGGCGGGTTTGCGATCGTGAGTGACAACATCGTAGCGGAAGTCGAATCTTTGATTTTCATGTAGAAATTTGCTTGACGGTAGGATTTCGTAAAGTGATGCTCCTACTAGGAGAATATTAATCCGCGAGAGGTTCAATTGAGAATTTTAAAGAAAAGATGCGACGCGATAACCGCGACGAGAGGACGCAGATATTTGCAGCGATCCAAGATGGCGCCATTACTAAGCCCAGCAACCATAGAGGTGACGCAATTTTGCCAAACTATTTTGTAACGAGACCAAGACGTGTAATTAATTATTATTTAGTAAATGGCCATCTAACAAACTGTGGTCAGATACTCTATCACATAATACATACACACACATAATAGTGCTGACTACGAATCAATTTTATTTTCAAAAGGAGTGCAATCGCATGAATAAAATGTATATTAGATGAAACGTATGAACGAATGGCTGTTATTTAGATTTCTTTCCTTTCAAGATATGTTGTGTTGGTATATTCAAAAGGAAAATTTATATGACGTGTTATGATTTTTACCATAGAAATTTGATGTATGTACGGTGGAGAGCAGAATTCGTCGAGTAGCATTTCGGAATATTGTTTACGAATAAATAATTGCTGATCATAGTGACAGCATTGTTAAAAATCTGTCTGTATATTTTAGTTTGTAACAAAAACCCAATGACAGGACCACGAATAAAAGAGAGTCAGGTTCCCAAATCAATATAATATATTTCGGTATCCTGAATTAGGAAGGACTTCGCGAATTAACAAAATTATAAATTATTCTGTTAGAAGCATAACTGGTATATTCTATTTCGCATTCGCAGAATAAAACATTGTTAGGACTGGTCAGTCAACCACAATAAAATTGTTATTCGCTTCAGATTTTGACTCGCTCAAAGTGGAGGTAGAATAGTTTAACAAGGTTCTAATTATTAGTAATTTAAATTTCCTCTCTATGATCCAAATACGCATGTTGATGCGATGCAAGAGGAACTCAGCACAATTGACCGAACGCGGCTCATTCCGGATATGCAAGAATGCCTTGACTCGGCCGAGACTACGATCCACACATGGTTGAATGGCTGAGTTCGGTTGCCGGTTGCGGAGGTGCCGTCTAGCTCTGAGAAACTCGCGCAGGCCACGTGCAGCGTGAACTAAATGGCATGCATGTACAGTGGATTGAAAAATATTTTTTGTTCTGAGCCATGCAAATGTTATTATCTGTTTACGATGCCAATGAGGGGTGTGCGTAAGATGTTTCTTACTATTTGAAATTTATCTGATATTATCATGAATGGTGCTTCTTTTTTATCGGGAAGAGAGGTTAATGATTTAGTATCTTCTTTAGGGTTTGTTGTAATGAATTATGTAGTGATCGGGCGAGTTTGGCGAGGTTATTGATTGATATACTGTGTTGTGTTCCGGGGTGCGGTTAGATGGTTGAGTGTGAAGGGTGGTGGGGGGGGGAGTCGACTCAGGTATTGAATATTTCCTCTGCCTTGTGGGTGGGGGTGAATAACTTGCCTTTCGGTGAGTTGATGGATGGAATTATTGTTTTCTTTTTTAGTATTTGTTTGGTGAATTTCCATGCAGCATTATTTTGTGCGGTTAAAGACTTATCATATTCTGAAATTTGATATTTATGTGATTTTTCTTATTGATTTCTTAACTACATTAGTTAATATATTTAGTTCTGATTTTATTTGTGTTTTTGGTTTGGTTCCATAGTCTTCTGGTCCTGTTTATGACGCATTTTATGTTTTTGATTTCTGCAGGTAGAGAAGAATGATTAATTTTGTGTGTTTGTGTATTTGTGGGCTGCGTTTCTGTTATTGCTGTATGTATTATGTTGTTTAGTAATATTACGGCGTTGTCTATTTCTATATAATTATTTAAAATGTTAATTTTTGGTAATAATTGGTACTAAATTGCTGAAATAATTATAGACGTTGTCATTGCCAACAATATTTTGGCATTTTCATGAAAAATGCCAATGATAACACACCACAACACCTATATACTAAATTGCTGGTTATATTTTGGAATTTATTCTAGTTTAATTTAAGTGTGTTTATTTTGGGGAGTGGGGATCGCGGGGGTGGAATTTGTCGAGTATGTATATTTACCGGAAGATGATCAGAGTCGAGTTCGTGATACGGAGTTAAGTAAAAATTGATATTGTCAGTCCGATGTCAAGGATGTCTGGTTGTTTAGTTACGTCTCTTGGGTAGTATGTTGGTTCAGGTGGCGATAGTATATTGATAGTGGTATTGTTTATAATTTGTGATACTGTTTGGTTGCAAGTGCGACATACCCAGTTTGTGTGTTTAGCGTTTAGATCATCTAGTATTCATGTTTTTTTGTATGGGGTGAATAGATTAAGAATATTTTGGAGTTGTATTTTTATTGATGGAGGTTTATAGGCAGTTATTATATTCCATGATTCATTGTTAGGGTTATTGCTACTGTTTCAATTCCTGTGATGTTTGGTATATTAATTTCGTGATGGATTATATTATTCCTGACTGCTATAAGTACCATCTCCTTTATGTTCGGTCCTGTCATTTCTATCAATTTTGTATTCTGGAATGTAAAATGTATTACTATTGTTTAGGTGCGTCTGTTATGCTCGCAATGTGTATGTTATATGTGTGTAAATATTGAGTAAGTTCTATTTTTTTGGATGTAATCCCAAATGTGCATTCCAATTCCTTAATAATATTTCTGTGGGCTTGTATAAACATTATTGTTATTAAAAATGCTGTTACTGAATTCTGAATTGTATTGATTATTGATGGCATGAGGGACTTTATCAAGTTAATAATACAGGACGATATAAAATTAATTATTGTATTTAAAAGGGTATTATTATTATTATTATTATTATTATTATTATTATTATTATTATTATTATTATTATCTTGTTGGGTTTGTTGAGTACGGTTACTCTGTGATCTCATATTGTTAACAAAACCTCATTTGTCTGCAGGGTGGTTGTTCCTAGTGAAGTTTCGAATTGGCTGGGTAGGAGGTAGTAATGGAAATTGCTTTTGTGGCTTGCTAAGGGATGATGGTGATGTTATTTGATACGGATTTCTTATGTTATTGCGTTTTTTTTCAATTTCCTTACAGTATAAACAGTTCTCATTTCTTACATCAGCACGGTGATTGCTTTTGCACAGAATACAGGTGGGGTTTGCTTTACTTTCAGGACAAGTATAGTGATTACCAGAACATATTGCACAGTTAATTTTGTGATTGCAATTGTTTCTAGTGTCCAAAGTCCAAACATCTATAGCGCTGTAGTGGACCTTTTGATCTTTTTCTCTTTTCGGTGGTGACTTTGAGGTTGCAGATTTGATTAATGTTGAGTATTTTTTCCAGTGGTTCACTGCCGTTGAACTCCGCTTCTATTACAGGAATGAAATGACTGTCCTTCTGAAGACGGGTGATTTTAACAGTGGATGGGCGTCCTTGTTTTAAATCTTGCATGATTTCACTGTCAGTTATGGGGAGGTGTACATTTTTGAATACTACCGAAAAGTTTTTCTTTGCAGGGTCTTTGTAGGAGTTGAATGTTCTATTTGTATTGATTAAGTATTTTATGATTGTACGGAAATCATCAGCTGAGCCGGGATTTATTTTCACTTTGTTGTTTTTTGTTCAGTTACGAAGTTTTTTGATACGTTAATTTTAATTTCATTAACGAATGAGTTGATGTTAGTTATCTCGGCAATAAAAGTGGGAGGTATTCTATTGGTTGTAGTAGACTGTGAAGATTGATCATATTTTAGGTAGTTGAAGCGGTTATCTGGGGGAATGAGAATTGGTTTCCTTGGAGGCTAATTCCGAAAATATGTTACTTATTGGGACATTGTATGAAGATTGCAAGTCTATATTCTCATTTCTGTAGTTGACGTTTTGGGCTACGGAGCCTATTGGAACATCGTAACCGTCTGTGGGTGGTGCACTGGCTAAATCTGGTGTAAAACCTGCACTGTGTTTTTTGTTATCGCAGTTGGAAGCGTCCTCGCCTACTGACCTTCTTCTTTGGTTGATGCTGGTTTCTATCTCATGTCGGCTGCCTAAGGTTACGAGCGTTGTACCTTGCAACGGGTCTTGCTAACAAGAAGTTTCTTATGTAGACGATTCTATGGCTGAATCCTCATTCGTAGCACTTTCACTGTGTGTGGTGGATAAATTGAAGTTTTTTTGCGGAATACCACTGCAGTTGAGTAGCACGTAAAGAGCATTACTGACTACGTAGCCTGTTGATTGATTCACATCGAATGCCATTGGTTGAAGTTGTTCGATGCACTGGATTAACACTATATTTCACTTATTGTACTTATTACAAGAAGCACTTGCAATATAAGCTGTTTTGTCGGTATCGGGCGGGCCCGTACTAACGCTAGCGTTCTGAAATTCGAGAGAGCTCTGCGATGAGAACGGCTCGGTGGACGGGACTCGAATTACAGCCCGTCTGTGATTGTGTGTCTGTGTACCAATACGTAAACCTTATGTATTTGTACCATATGTAGAATTTTTAAATAAATTGATACGTAAACCATACGTAGGATTTTTTTCCAAATTAAAGAAATTCTGTCCATCTCTGTCAAAATTAAAGAAACTCAAGTCGAGGCGTTCGGATTTTGAAAAACGTTCTTTAAAATTTGATGTTACTTTACATGAAGCCCCTCGGACATTTTCAACATTTCCTCAAAAAACGGATCCAATTTTTTTCTTTTAATTCTTTGTAAGAATAGAGTAAAATACACGTGTAAAGGTGGCGTAAGTCAGTTTTTTCCGTTTAACTTTAACTTTTCGAAAAGTGCAAAAGTTTGAATTTCTTTCAGCGCCTTTCTACAACTACAAAATTGAAGATAGAGATTTTTTCCTTCAAATAAAATTTGTTCTCCATAGTTAGATCATTCATTAGTGTCGTACATTTTTTTTAAAAATTTAGTATTTTTCGGGCAACATAGAGAGCAATATGTGCAATTTAAAAAAATACAAATTAAAGATTTTCTAGAAACGGCTTCAAATTTTTTCTTTCAACGTTTGGTAGGGCTAGTGCTAAATGCAGTCTATAAGTGACATAAACGCCATGTTCCTCAATACTTTTATTTTTTCAAATGTTACAACAATATAATTATTTTAACGTCTCTCACGTCGTTAAAATTTATGTTAGCGGCAATTTGTTCACATCATTATATTCATGAGTACATGTGCTTTAAACAATGTCTTATAATATTTCTCCAAAACTCAATTATTTTGCATGAATACTACCACAAAATTCTGCATTTTCAGAAATGCACAAAGGCGATTTTCCCATAACCGGCTCCAAATGTTTTCTTCAAACTTTTCGAGCGGATAGTGCAAGTAGCAGCCTTTAGTATGACGTACGTTTCATTTCTGGGTATTTGTTTGTTTTTTTCAAACTTTACACAAATGTAATATTTTTGAATTATCCCTCAGGGCGTTAATATGCACATTTCCAGCAATTTATAAACACTATTGTTTTGTGAGCTAAATTGCTTCAAATGACTTGTAATAAAGTTTTTAAAAAACACGAAATATTTTCTGTTAAAAGTAGTGTTTGTCTTCTTTGAAATTCAAAAAGATTACAAGTGTATTTTATAATTGAATGATTTATGAACACAAATGCTTTAAAAGATTTGTAATGAAGTAATTCAAAATATCAAAATGTGACATGTAAAACAGCTAAAAAATCACGCAATTTCAAAAACGGTCAAACGATTTTTTCAGGAATAGCTCCACATTCCCCCCCCAGAAAAAGTCAGTTTGAGAAAAAGGTTTTGCCATTATTTTATATTCTCAAAATCTAATTTCACTTAAAGTATGATTAACAAAAACTTGAAAAAGTGAGACAACAAAAAACATGCGTGCTTTTTGATAAAAAACAATTTTGTCAATATAAATATTACAATAAATAATGCTAAATCATTAGAGATGTAAATGTATAGGCATATGTAAATATATTTTTTACAAATATTTTTGTTAATATTATTTCATAAATGACACCATCTCGTTAAGGTTAGTCCTAATAGTTACGTTCATACTCTACTGAAAGTAGGATAATATATCTCATTAACATTTTTGAAACGAATTGACAAGAAATATATTACTATTAAAAATACATACACTTTTTTAGTAATATTCATTATAATCTTTGTTTGCAATCGATTTCTAAATTGAGCCTTCTTCTTGCGGTTATCTTCGCAAGAGTGCCCTCGTGTTCACTCTCTGGAGAAATTGCATCCAATCGTTGCGTCCACTCCGCAACCGCCCTTCGCTCATTTCGCGGCCAGTGGCGAGAGGTAATTTGTGATCGTTTGTGATTTGGGAACATGTGCAGGTTGCGGGAAGGTTTCTGGTGATTGTTCTCGAAGTGCTTTGGTGACCGTGGTTATATTTTTTTTATTTTAAAATAATTTCTGGATCAAAAACATGTGGCGTGTAATTAGGTTTAAAAAATTTATCCAGAGTAATTCCAAACCGATTAATACTTGTGCGAAGTGGGTGTGGAAGAATATTTTGATTGCAAATTGATTTATTTAATAAATCGTGTAAAGTGTCGCCTGAAATGTTGAGTAGCATTGAAGCAGATCTGTGATAATTATTTTAGGAATAGTGTTAGATAGAAATGCGTTTCCTGATATGTATTTTACAGTTTTTGTTGTGAAGTGAAAGGTAAGCTCCTAGAATTGCAGAAATATTACTTGGTGCGCGAATGTTTACGCTCAAAATTGAGCTGGATGTGGCTTAAAAAAATGGTTCGTGGGGAAAGTGCTTGTGAAACTTCAGAAGTGTAAGTGTTGTCGTATACTTACTGTACTTCGTATCTGGACTTCACATCACTGTGCCTTGGGTCTCCACAACGCCGTTTCTTCTCGTCGTTTCTAAATATCCCTTGTTCCTGCCAGGTGGTTAGAAAATTTTAAAATCTGAAATGCCTAGTTGTGAAAGTTCTAATGTCAAATAGTCATAAGCGAAAGTAAAAAATGCAGTTTCACTTTCCATAGTCTTATTTTCAAATATGTAATAAAACTGCAATGAATAAAATGGCTAATATATAGAATCAATATAATTTGAAGATTAAAATTGTGTTTATCAAGCTTTTAAATGAACATAACATCTTAGTTACAGAATTATTGAGAATTGGAAGTCGTTGGCAGTATAGTTTGAAATTAAGAAATTAATTCTCTAGAAATGTAGATGCGCGACTAAGCATATTCTAAAAATGTTAAAATATAAACTGAGAAAATACTTCATTGAATGGATTCAGTATGCCAGGATATTAGAAAATCAGTAAATTGCAATATTTAATTTTGAATTTTGCGTTTTATTGTAATTTTAAAGAACTTTGAAGAGGAAATACGGTGAGTAGTTGACAGCTAGCACAAGGTAGAGCAGGTTCCAATCCGCAGGGCAGGGTAGCATAGAACCCCTGGCAGAAGAGGAGCAACGCTTTGGCCTGACGCCGGTGGAGCCTGGAATCGGTGAGTGTTCTGAGTGGAGCCCGTCCCAGAGCCCTATAACTCCCATATAACGTGGTGGAGACCATTACTGTGGCGCGCTCTGCTGCATCACCTTCTTTACAGGAACTAAAACAGGAACTGCTGCCAACGATACTTTAAACGTGCGTGAGTTCGCGAGTCGCAAGCAGGCCCATAATGTTACAAAAGATAACGTCTACGTTCGCGCTTTCTTTAGAGGTTTCTTATAATTATATATTATGAATAATTGTAAATTTAGAAGACACTTTTCGTATTTCTCACAAATAAGCCAATTTGTATGTGAGAAAGTTGGCGATCCTAACCTGCAGCTGCACCCGGCGACACTAGCGCTTTCTATAGTAGCAACCTCGAGCTTCGTCCCCGATTTTGATGAAGAGTTGCCGGGCCCTGGCCCGTCCTGTCCCGGGCCCTGTCTTATGCACTGTGCCCTTCGCAACGTCCGTGGTAACCCAAAGAGAGGCCAGGCTGTTTGCGTTCCCTCTCCCGGCTGCACGACGGATGACGCAGGTCTAGCCACACACAAACAAACCTACTACGAAATTGATGCGAAGAAACGAGTACAGTGAATATGAGATGAAAGTGAAATGAAAGGCACAGCGTAAAAGAGAAAAAGTTTACCCACATGCACTCATTTGTCGGTTGGGAGGGATAATTCTTCCTCGTGCAGTTATTGGCTCCGCTCAGATAATTTTAGGAGGATAGTGGTCCGCCTTTAGTTTAATATATTCCTGGGTTACTGCAGCCTTGTATATTGAAATTAACTTCTTAAATTTAAATTGACTCTTACGTTTAAATGAATTATTGAAAGTAATCTAGTTAATTTAATGATTATTAAACTGTAATTTCAGTTTTCATTACTTACAATATTTTTTAAGTATTTCATAGTGGTCATTGATGAAAGCATCTTATTTAAATTTAAAATAAAATTACTAGTTGTGTAAAAATGTTCTTTCCAATATAGAAAGATCACCTTGTTAAAGATTAGGATGGGCAAACATAGGAAGGAGGCTGTAGAGCCCGGTTAGTCTGTAGTATTAAGATGGTTTGCTTAGCCATATTTTGGTATCCACTCCTGTGTTGGATTACCGCTATTGTACATGGCATGCATTCCGTTATAGAGATTGAAGGGGACCTTGCCTGAGTGGGAAACCTACTGAGCTGCGAGATGCCATTGCACTAGCAATTTGTATCGACCTGAATGGCAGGTGACCTCCTTCTGGACTGTAGGCTAGGTCGTCGTTCAGCAGGGAACGTCACCATGTCCAACTGTAATGTAGGAGGGACACGCCTGCAAGGCTTACAGGTCGGGGTAGGTAGGTTAAGTTCTAGACAAGTAATCCAATTCGAGTTTTGTATTAAAACTAAAATTTGTTTGCGACGTTCCAGTAAACATTTACTTGCGATATAAAAAAATAGTTCAAAACAAGCAACGAAGAATTGGAATACACCTTCCTATCTGAAGGAAAACTGAAGGTCTGCCCATCTTTCAGTTGATCTTCAGTGGGGAACTTTAGTTGGCGGACAGCACACAAAACAGGGCGGGAATTTTCGAAACGGCTGGAAACCGTTTTTTTCTATTTAATTCTGATTTCTTTCAGTGCTAATTCTGATTTCTTTCAACACTAATTAATTTCCCCTTCAGCCTTGTTCCATTTCTAAACATTAGTGTAAAATAACTAAGAAATTAGGAAAAAATTCAATAACGTAAATCAAAGATTAAATTTACATCCAAATTATTTCCTTACTCCTGTGTTGGCGAATAGTTCAATACATGATTTACTCAGTTTTAACTTTATAAGTATGTATTGATTCTGTAAAGAACAGATAACTGTGCCCAGATTTTTTGTTTCAGGTACTCTTCAATGTGATAGACAGACGAAACATCTTTCAGGACTAGCAAAACGTAGGCCTAAGAGCAAGTCCGTATTCAGATACGAAATTAGACGAAATTTGTCAAATATCTCAGCTATACGAAATGCGAAGACATAAAATGTCTGAAGACTGTAGTATGTATGGTGACTGGTAAAAAATATGATTGGCCATTATTTACATTACTTTAACAAATTCCATATCGATCAGGTTTTCTGTGAATTTTCCTTTGATCCATCGAGCAAATGCTAAAATTGGACCATTTGGTTGTGGACAAGAGTGCAATTTATTTACCCCCAGTTTCTTGACGTTCAATTTCTTTTAGTTCTGATAATACCCGAGAGTGAGTTATCGCTACCAATACTAAAAATTAAATTATAGATATTTTATAAATGCAAATATTTTTAGTCTCCAAATGTTTCTAAGTAGTATTTTTGGTAAGACAATTTCTTGAAACTTTCATTAATAGTTTAACTATGTATAAAGAGGCAAGGAAGGAATTTTGGAGATAGATAATACGTGCAAAATTGTATTCCTCCCTCCCGTACGACAAACTACCAAAAACTTGCCGTTGAAAATGTCTACATTATTCACACACAAAACCTTTTATATAAGAGTATTTTTATAATATAAATTGACATCTTATGAAAATGGAGAATTGATGTAGGTTTATTTTAAAAAATAACAAATTTAAGTATGCATTTTTTTCTGGTTGCAGATCCTCGATAACAGCCACGATGACACAGAAAGAGGGCGAACCCGTTCTGACTGGTTCTTTGTTTTTTCTATCTTCTCATCTTCCTCCATATTTCTCATTCTCATTGACATTATTCTCATCCTTTCTCATCCAGTACTTCTCATTTAGGCCTCCCAGATAAAAATAGCTCTGATCTTTTTAAGTCTTGTGTGGGGTATTCATTTTAAAATACGTTTGGACTCTTTTTTTCATCCAATGGAAATGACGTACCAATGAAGAGCTTCATTTTCTAATTTTCTGGGTAGTTTTAGAACTCCAGCTCATTCCCATAGCACATTTTTGTCCAGCCTTAACTGCAATGATCCGAATGTCAATACCAATTGTTTCCTCTTCGCCACTTTAAAAGCCACATTTCCGTTCCATAAATATTTTTCACCACACTGAAGTAATTTTGTTATTCTTAGTATATTACTCCGTATGTAGATCTTTTGTAAGATCTTTGGTCACAAATTTCCGGCAATCTATTAATATCAGCTGTCTTGTGGAAAATGCAAAAGGAAAATTTCATTAGTTTTGCCATTAATTGTTCTGAGGACGGCTTGTAAATCTCTTGGAATTTCAAAATGAAATGTTGTACCACATGAACAATAGAATGAATTTCATCTTGATATTACGATTAACTGTTCCTGGCTATTTCTAGGTAAGAATTCGAATTTATGGTATTTTTTTATTTCGTAGTTTCATTGTCCCTGATTTTGAATCTGGCTCAAATTTGATTTCGTCTTTGATAACTCAGAAACGAATGTCGGATTTTAGATCTGATTCAATAAATCCTTACACACGACACTTGTTTCAAGATTTCATTAAAATGTAAAAATTTGCTACTGAAGTTTCAAAATAAATCATTACATTGAAAGTGAATCGTGGCTCAGAGCAAAGTCGCTTGCCTTCATCAAGGAAGTCGGTTCTATTCCCAGACCATCTCGTGCTAAATTTGTTCCAACAAACTACTTTTCTTGTTTCACAGTGCTAGTCCAACCCCTGTGAAGTGACCTAAACCCTACCCCTACTTCTACCCAAATTCCTTCCCAATTCTGGCCGCTGGGTAGTGACGCAGGAGCGCGTAAGAGAGGCGCGTATATGGAGATGCTACTTGGCAGCATTATCACTATTGACAAGACTTACAGAATACAGACCACTAATACTGTACATAAAGTGTAGTTTAAAGGGAGATTTCACCAAAACGCGTTACACGCAAATTTGTTGGATTTGAGAGAAACGTTGTGGCAGAAAAGTGACAATTTTTAAAGTAAAAATAGAAATAATTGAACGGCAACCGCGCAACGTGACGTTATATAATTTTTTTTCAAAAGCAAAGACAGCTATAAAAGAAACATTCAACGTACTTAGTTTTAAAATTTAATTTTCATGGTGTCATTCTATTGTGTTGCATCGATCAATTTCAAAAAATCCTACTTCAAAATCTTGCATACAGCAGTTTTATCAGGATTTGTTTTTATAATTTCATCAACTTTAGAAAGCCAGGCACATGGAACTACTATCTACTCGTAATACTACCAAACACTCATTTTTTTAAAGTGCATAGTCATGTAAAGTTGTAGAATTGGGGGGGGGGTAAATTGCATTGAGAAAAAGGTCGTAAGAACAGTAAAACTGAAATTTCACACTTTGACAGTTTTAATTAATATCTTAAATATACTGATTTATTCTTTCCTTTATGATTGCAAAACTGACAAAGAATACAAAAACATTTTTTTAGAACATTTTGAAAATATAACATGGGCTGCTTGTCCATTGCCTCCAAAAATTAAAATATCTTAATAATCCTCGGAACTGCCCTTCTTTGTCTTCTTAAGTGTTTAACAAACTTTTCAGAATTCTCACGGTAGTTTCGCGTCATGGACGGATATTGGGAGTATAAAATTTCATACATCTTCGCGAACCTACCTTAAGTCTTTAAACGACATTAAGGCGCTAGACATGGCATGGAAAACGTTGCAGTTTAAAGAAACTTAACACCGTTTTTGCTACCGACAAGTGTCCGAATTCTTGATTCAAATGCTTAACATACCTGTAATATAATAAATGGAGAAAAAGTAAAAATAACTATTCTGAATATGCTTATAAATTATGCAAACCAAATTCTTGAAAATAGAATGGGAGTGAATTCAAAATATATTGTCCAAATTTAAATAGGATTTTAGAACTAACATGCATAATTTTTTCAAGCTTCTTAAGTGTTTCAATGGACGAGGGAGAGGGGGAGGAGAGGGGGGCAGAGTGGTTAAGACGGTTCATTAGAGGTCATGTGGGAACAGTGAAAACTGTAAAAGGTGATTAAATGGAAGGATGCCGAAGCATTCAAATAATTAAATGTACTTACAAGAAAGTTTGGGATTAAACTGAAATCGAAAACTACGGTTTTCATTAAAGCACAAACTTAATTGAAAAAAAGAAAAAGTTGAAAACTTACCAACATTCAGATTTTTCAATAAAACTTAATAGATAGCACAGAAATCTCATGAAATGGGAAAGTTCAGTTGCATGAGAAGAGTATCAAATTCCACTTTCTTGAAATGATTTAAATTCTTTTGAAATATACCTTTACACATTGGATACAAAAATCAATATTAATCCCATAAGCGTTGCTATTACTTCTATTGTCGATTTTTGTGACGCTGATAGAAACTAAGAAAGGTGATTTAAATCTATATAATAGTTTATCAAGAAACTACTCTTGCAGATATGTAAATTATTACTTAAAATTGGAGACGTTTGTTTGTACTTAATAAAAAACACGTATTTGATGGTGTTGTCTTTCACCAAAAAATAAAAACGTTTTGTATAAACTTGTTGGTAATTGCAGTAAAACAAAAGTAGATATGAAAATTCAACGAACATTTCATATTAATAATTCTAATAAAAGAAAAATACAGCCAATCAAATGGGCGAGATCGCTAAGCTGGCAGTACCGTAGCGGTCTCTGATCAGAAGACCGCGGGTTGTATCCCGCCTCGGGCATGGGTGTACTTGTGTGCGTGTGTGTGTCACCCCTCACTATCGTTTCATCTTTTATATCCCCAGGGCTAACAACCCTGGGGGGATAAAAATCGGATATAGCTAATTGCTGATCCCTTGATAAAAATTACATGCGCCTGCCACCGACAACGTTTCTGGGCCCCGGAAATGCAGGGTGCACGAACATGTGGTCAAAGTCGGCCTCTTCGCGAGCAAAAAAAGAAAATGCTATTTAGAGATATTTACGTAAAGCTTCTTAGTGTCAAAATTGGGTTATGCAGAAATAATTTACCGAAAAACAGTATTCTTTATCATAAATACTAATGCTCTAGATCTTTTATTACAAGGTAATAAATTAAAACAGATTTCGTGCTCAAAACGTGTGTTTTCAGAGCTATTTGTATGAAAACAGTTTGTCTGTGCTACTGATGCCAGGTATTTCGTAAGTAAAGAAAGTAATTTTATATTTTGTAGAACGCAATATTTCTCGTTAAGTTACTGTCACACTTGTGGGAGCATTTTTCAAAAACAATTATTATAATATTTGATTTATGTTTACATTCTTTAAAATATTAACGTTTTGATGGGGCGTTCGCCTCCTAAATTAGTACTCGCAACGACAACGTACGGTCAATCGGGAGATCTTAACTTTGGGTGTCATGATTATTATATTTTTCTAAACTGAATAATAACTACATTAATTACTTATTGCTGATGCATCGCATGAATACGTAAAACTTTCGAAAATTCGCGATGAACAAGAGTTGGTACGTATAGTAATATTTATAAATTTGACTGTGGGCTAATTATGAGTTTTATTTAGTAAATAATAGATTTAATTTTCACTAAACGATAGTTCACAATGCTATTTCCCTACACTTTCCAAAAATGATTTATGAACGCAATGAATTTGTAATGTTTGAAAAGTCTTCTAGTTTTCCGGACAGATAAGTTCAAACTGTAAAAAAATGCTCCATCTTCCAAGAATCTACTTTTTTTTCCACAGATCTTCTCAGCCATTAATATCAAGAGTCACCCAGAGAAAAATCACTCCTACGAATGTTCAGGAGCAATGACACGTGCCTATGAAAGTTAATTCAAGCTGTAAGAAAGTGAAGTGCCTGGAAGACAATTATCGTGATTCAGAAGTTAGCAAGGCCCTCGGTTCTGTAGGAGAACCTTCACTTACAGTAACCCGGCGAGGTTAACCTTTGTATCATTGATATATTTCCCTACCGGACTGTCAAGAAGATTCAAAACATTTGGCTCTACTGAAATTACGAAGAAAATTGATAAAACTATTACTTAGTTAACGAATATTTTAGTAAAATATTTGTAACATTAGCTTATGTTTTTATTTGAGAGGCTACCATTGTCAAATAGGAAAAGTCACAGCTTCTGAAATTTAAGTGAATTTGTATAGTAAAACTTCAAGGAAGATCGATAATTGCAACAATTTTCAGAAGAAAATAAAATATTCTTCCACGCAATAATACACATTTTCAATATAACTTAAAAGAAAAATCGAACATCAATTCAAGAGAACATTAGTAAACCGAAACACATGAAACCAGAATTATCAGGATCAAATATATCAAATATATAAAATAAGCCATGAAAAAGAAGCATTTGGTAGAAAAAATGTACAAGAACTTTATTTATTGTCTTCATTTTAGAGTAAAGGAATCGGAAGTCGCATAATATTGAATCCGTCATAAAGGCAGTTGCAGGTGTGCGGAAACATTTTGCACATACTCACTCGTTAAGATCCCGTAACAAAAATTTTTGTAAAATTTTCACTTGAAGACTTATAGAAGCAAGAATATTGACGGGAATTATCTGAATATTTTCACACTCAAAGAAGTTACAAAATAAATACTCATATTTATTAAGATGTTTTTATTTCACTGTCATTAACACGCGCAATTTAAAACTTGCTTTATATTACAGATAAAGAAGACAAGTGATGTGCAGTGCAGTAAGATTATAAAATGTCTACCTCTTATAGCAAATGCATATAGAATAACAGTAATATTTTTGATAACCTTAGGTTGATATATTATAATTAGATTGAAAAATAAAATGAGTGTTCTTCCACCAGGATGCAAATATAGTACAATGCAAAATGTCTACTTAGTATCTCTCGTAGAATTGGGGATACATTGCTGATGGTCTTCTACAAATTCTAAAAAGAATTTATCACATTTTATTGTAATTAACACATTCTTCAGTTAAAATCAGATTCACCTTGGAAGAAGATCGCTTGAAGAACTGCAAGGCTTGTTAAACCTCAAGATTAAATCTTAAACTTTCGCAGTTTACTTTCAGGAAACGGACTAATTGTTCGTTCAGATGTGGCGCGAAATTACCTGACATCTCCACCATACTGCATGTCAGCAACAGAGCAATGCATAAACGTCAGCGTCAAAATTGACTTTCGTAGCATGGAATGTGGGAAATTGAAATTAGTAAAAAGAATATAGCAACATCGTAGTTTTTTCAAGTGGCGGTAACAGTGCTAGTGGTAATGCTGTAAGTCATAGTGGGTAACGTATTGCAAAAGTATTATGTACAACCGTGTAAAAAGTAGCACCAAAAATCACCTCGGGATGTGGTATATTAGCAAAATTTGAATTTTTGTTTTAAAACTTAAAATCAGAGAAAATGGAAAATGGCAACTGCACCAATGCAAAAACACACGAAAAAAGGAATACTAATGAAGGTAATATTTAGAACGAGACTTCGGAATGCGAGGCTAAAATTGGTTTGGTTAAACTATAGTAAAGATGAAAAAATGTATATTTGCAATTCCATGAAAGTTTGCGTCTTATGTTCCGCGTCCAAGTTTAGATGTGAAGGGAGAACTGGCTGCACAAAACTCCGCAGTGCATCAGCAGAGTGAGAATGGGTTTCGTCGACAGCAATAGCGTCCCTCGCCCGGTAAGGGCTGCAGTGGCGCCTCCCTGCATTGAATGAACGAAGCCGGCACGGAAACCTCCCGCCAAAGCGCGACGCAGACGAATAGAAGGAAATGAGCTGGCCAGCGGAAAGTGTTACACTGTGATTCTTCAAAACTCACTTGGACAGAAACGCGGAACTGTCACCTCGATGACATGGTAAGTTCCTTTAAAACTAGTCATAGAAATTAAAAACTCCCTAAACTAATTAAACAGTGGAAAATGAAATTAGAAATCACACAGGAAAAAATAATTTCACTAGTATCAGACGGTTCTATTTAAAGAGACAAGCTGCCAGCGAAATGATTCTTATTCTTGTAAATTCTCTTTTAAATAATTTTGGTTACTATAGTTTTTTCCTTCAATGAATGACGTCGGTAAAAAGAACATCGTTACCACACAAGTAATGCTAAAGTAGAAGTTTGCCTGTCGAATATTTATTTTAAAGGTTTGCAGCACTTTCACTACTTTTTTAATCATAAAAAATATCCCGCAATAAATTCTGGATTAGTTGTATTTGATTTTAAAGAAACATGTTAGGGTGTAGGATTTAGTGTCGGATTAAGTCTATGAAATGCTTATTTCTCTTTTTATTATTATCATTAATAAATATTATTTATTAAAGAAATTTGGGGGATGGTATCGATATAAACATGTAGAGGAGGTCATGAGATATGGATTAATTAAGAAAATCCTTTCCTGTCCAGTATGGAGGGCGGTGAAATCATTCGAGAGTCCTTGTGATTCGGGAGCTTAAATGCTAATATTATAGCAGAATGCCTTTAAAACTGTAAATGTGTCGTAAAACGCCTGTGACTCATAAAAGGATTTCATTCACATAAATTACTCTGAAAGTACGGATATAAAAAAAATATTAACATAGTTTTGTTTTCTGATAAAGAGAATGGCCTATTTAACGGAATTTGTCATATCATTGTAGTTAACATCATTACCTTGTTCTAAACTTTTTTTTAAACTAAGTGATTAAGACATTTTTCGTATCTGATTCCCTTGTTTAAGAAGAATAAAGGTTTAAAAACTGCAGAGACTGCAATAGCCTGCTATACACTTCCATCATGAAATGTTGATTAATAAAGGCCTTAATGATGGTCCTAAAAGGCCTTAACAGCAGAAAGATAAAAGAGAAAAAAAAGACAGAAAAAAAGAAGACTGGAGTGCCCGACATAATGTGGACGGGTCCTGATCCTAATTACCATGTTATATCTGCAGAATTTCATGAATGTGTGGGATAGACGGTAACAGTCATGATTGAGAAGCGACGTTTCTCATCAAGACTATTGAAATAATGCTAAAATGGCTGAAGGTATAAAGGTGTGGGACTTGCAAACATGCGAAACTTGAAAACCTGAACTTCGCGTTTAGTTTCATTCAGACTGATGACACTTGTTAAATGAAAATCATTGACCTCTAATTTTTTTGTTTCAAAAAGAGTTCGCGGCAGGAGCTTGAAATCATGCTGTGAAAATGTACTGAGGAAATGTAGTTAAATGTATTAAATATATTAGAATTGGTATTAAGCAGATGTTTTAACATTGTATTAACGTTCGTTGCAGATTTCAAGATGATAAAATTAGTTTTGTTGGTTTTAATACGAACGTTTTGAGGAACTGAACATAGTTGAAAATATTATTTTAAGGATTTTATGAATACTCGTTATGTTCGAAACGAATGAAATTAACGTAACAGGATACGTCAAAGCGTTATGAAATCTGCAACTACTCTATACGAATATCAATACTAAAGAGGTCTTCATGGAAAAATACGGCAAACAATCGTTTAAAACTGCATTTTGATTGAGATTAATACAAGTAAGCAAAGTAAAGAAAATCAATCACTTTAGAAAAGTATGAACTTTTTACTTGCTTATTGCAAAGAATCCTTGTTTTATTTACAAAGTAACATTGTTACACATAAATGCTCTGCAAAATTGAAATTAGAGCACCATATTCCATAAGAATCGCCCATTCTATTCCATTTAACAGACAAAAAGTTAAATTTTGTCGACCAGTGCAATTGGTTTGAATCCCACTTTAGGCATGGAGTAGTTGCAATTATTGTTCCTAATCGTGCCTTTCAAAGCACATCTACGTCTTTCAATCGCATTTGTAAACAAACTGATTTACGAGTACAAGCCCTTTTCAACTGTTTACACATTATTGGCTTCATATAACGAAGTAGCTTCACTTCATGCAGCATGTTAACCATCTCTCTAACCTTCTCCGTGTGAATTCAATAGAATATTTTTTCATATACCTAGGCATCCCATCTAGTGACAAGAAGCTCTGGGAACAAAATCTCTTCCATCTTACTGTATACAGAAATTCATTGCCTTAAGAAAACTATTTTTGATGTATCTGGTTATATAGGAAGTTCAAATGCCATTGAAGTATTTCTTTGTCAATGAAGAATTCATTGACATTTGAACTTCCTACATTATGCTTTATGGATCACAGCAAAACACTAACATAGCTTGCTACATGCGCCGTATTATGGAATCGTTGTGAATGCATTGATTAAGTATGGTAGAGCTCACTCAAAATGAGAAGCACCCCCTCATTCCCCATCCTTTGCATCTTTGGGCTGTAACTCTCTCAGAGATTGCATGACAAATATTGAATTTTTGTAACTTTTTTAAAATGATGCATATACTGTCTGAAAGTTTGCGTCGTTCATTAAATACTTAACTCACGGACAGCAATATTTTCACTTTGATAAATCCTGTTATCGTTAATTTTATTTTCTCGCACACGTAGTATAGAAAGCTAAAAAATGCTACAAGAAAAGGTGTTGAGCGATAGCGTGGAATATAAATAACCCTAAATGGTTTCCCGTTGATGATTATATTTGTTAATACGCGAGTACCTTCTGTGTGTTCTAGCTCAGATAAGGCGAGTAAACTTTCCGGGTCTGATTCTTACTGACGTGTGACTGATGTGACGTAGTGAAATAAGAAATAAATTTCAATAACAAAAGAAAAATAATATATTAAAGATTATGTAATAAATAAGTTATATTATTACGTATTCATCGTGTATTTCTCTAGTATTTAGTTGGTATATGACCTGCCCTAGAGATCCTGCTATAGAAATTCCTTACACATTAATACAAATATAGAAATGTATGTATGTGAATGTAGATAGATAGTAATGATTATATAATTATACTGTATTGCAATGATTAAAAGACGGATTGTTTTATGGCGGGGTTAGGAACTTTTGATGTTTTGATGTGAGATTGTAGATGAGGTTTGAATTTTGTTTTATGGACAAGCGGGTCCTTTTTCAACCTTTATCATTGAGAAACGGGTTGAGGATTATAAATAGTTAGGGTGGTTGTTAAATATAGTCAACTTGGAAAATCGATATTTTAATATTGAGATAGTCGAGGAGATTTATATTACAGAAGGTAAAATAAAGTTAAACGATATAAGACTAGTTTAATACGAAAAATTTTTAGGGGAACATAACTTGTGCATTTATTCACAAAAGACAATTTAATTTTTACATCTTCGATAGCTATTCGTTGGATTATGTTTTGACTAATTAAAGCAGCATTTCAATCAGGGTCCTTTAAAAGACAAGGGAAATGAGACATAGTTACCATTAAAGGGAATAATGTGTATTTCTCATGAAAGGCGGTCAAAGGGTATATGTAGATGTCAACAGGCTGCGCAATATTTTAATTTTTTTAGAGTAAAACAATAAAGTTAATTAAGTATTTGCTTAAAAGTTGATTGCGATGTCATTAAGCCGTAAAGCAAAGAATTTTTCGGATACATGTGAGACAAATATTAGGTAATGTAGGGGGGCTTTCTGACAATGAATTGAGATTAGGCAGTTAGATAGGTGCGTATTTGTCCGTTTATTTTATAAGAATTTGTAGAACTATTTTAACTCAATTAGCTACATTCCAGTTATTAAAGATGAAAATTTCAAATTTAAAAAAAAACATACAAATATTTCTTATGTCGCTGGCTGGGGAAAGTTTTCCAATGGGAAATAGAAATATTAAATTTTGTTAAATACAATCAATTTTGTATGATGCTAAAGATCTGTGACCTGAATAAAATTGATTTGGTTAATTGAGGGTGTCAGCGCAATAGTGGCATATTGCCCAGATTCTGAGTTGGGAGAAATGGCTTGATGTGAAGTTATTGGCAATAGTTAAATACACGCATGATGAGTGTTTTCATATTATGATATTATGTTGAGATAAGATGGCCACCTGGAACTTGTAAACTTTGTGGTGGTTAATCTTGTGTAACAGCAGATTGACCTATGCTTGGTCAAGTAGTTAGTGCAAAGAGAAAATGTAATGTAAGTCGTGAGTGTATAAGGATTATTTTTTTGTTAATTGATATACTTGGAAAGACTATCGACGCGTTGACTATGATAATGCGTAGAATGACTGTGTTAGAATGCTGGTTGAGAGTTAGGGGAGATTAAGATGTTGATTAAACAGGGAGAAGCAATTTCTAAAATGGGTAGGGATGGGCCTATTGTGCGTCACTCATTATACTTATTTAAATTTGACGTGTAATTTTTCGTTTTGGTATTATCGTATAAGATCGACAAATAGTTAATTTTATTATCCCGTTCTTAATGTTTTTAGTTAGAGTGCTAGTGAACAAACGTGGATCATTCTTTAATAAGCATTATAGTGAAGAGAGAACATGTTTACAGGTTTTATCTACGTTTGGATTATAAATATTGACTATTATGTCAACTAAAGAATAGAAACAGTCTTCTTATTGCTGATCTGTGTCTATCTAGTTATGTAGAAGAGATGGCTAAGCAATACTGCTTTAGTAGAATTGATGTTGCCAACTAATGACCTAGATTAGCGTGTAAGATTTACATCTGGACCTATTGGGTACGAAGTTTTTGGTGTATGGAACGTGTCAGATTTCGGGCATGTTATGATGTAGGTGAGCTGGTCCCAGGCTGGGCTGATAAAACGGGAAGAAGATTAAATATCAATTTAGTCATTTTACGATTCTTGATATTTTCTCGCACTTTGTACTTTTGTCTTGTTCACCACCTGTCTCTATGTACTTCTTCCTTTTCTTTTCTTCTCGTCGCAATCTCTCTTGTACTATTAACTTTTATTATTGCTATCACTTCTTTCGGTTGTCCATACTATTTCCGCTATTCTCGGGTTACTCTCTCTTGTACCTATCGTTCACACCGGGGTGCTATCTTCTTTCATTTTCATCTTGTCTTTCTACAAGTTTCGGTTATTCAGTTCTAAAAGTATTGGGAGAATTCTTCAATCATTCCATTGCGCTTGAGCCACTATGTGCTACTTTACAATGACGAGCGTAATTTAGCGCCTCTTTCGAAAGGACCTTTGCTATCGTCGTGAAGACAATACATCGACGCACTAGAAGCGTCGGATTTGAATCTATGTGTAAAGTCAAAGATAAGACATTGGTTACACTGCTGAAAAATATATTAAATAGTACTTAAAGGGGTTGGATCGGATAAAATAAAGGTTGACTGTCGCTTAGATACAACTTTAAGGTAGATAATTATCATTTTAAAAATATTTAGTCTTCAATTGGGACGGTAAGAAATTCTGGAGGGTAGATGGTATGAACATCTGAAAAAATCGGTTAATTCGACTTAGCTTTGTATTAGATGTAAATTTAAAATACGTTAATTTTGTGATAAATATTTATTAAGTTTTTTTGTGAGAAAATAGAGATAATATCGATGAAGATCTGAAAGTCAATTCTGATTGAAGACATTCTTAGGCAAGCTTACAAATTTAAGACATTTTGGGATCATTGGATTTATTGAGTTTCATAAATGCTATTGATATACTATAGTTTATCGTTTAAAGCTAAATTAATTGATTAATAGAATCGTTATGAATGTAGATGTGCATTTTCTTGAATTTTTATCGGTAGATGTGATTACAATTTTTAAAGAGATATTTATGTAAGTAAAGTTTTCAATTATGCAGGGTTTCCTTATTGGGTGATATCAGTTAGTAAAAAAATTTTTGTGCGTACCGCGGGCATATGGGGGGTGGGTGACGTAGTTGGCTAATATAACTGTAAACAATTGAGAATAAGTACGACTTAATTTTGTTCTATAGTTCTTTATTATTTTTGTTAAGTATTACAGGCGCGATTTTTAAAAAAGAAGATTTTGGTAGTCTATTTTGTAGAGAACATTGAGAGTTTTAGCGAATAAGTCGTTCATTCAAATTTTTATTCATTCAGAGGTGTGATATGGTTAGTCGTGGGTATCTGAGACATGTCACGCGGGGTTACGCAAGTAAGAGACAATATGTGATATGCTCAGAGTGTAGGGAGTTCGGTTTTGTAAGACCGATACGGTGTTGATATTTAGCTGTTCACTCTGAATCATGCATCCTATCAGCGTGCCTAAAAAGGTTAAAAGTGTGTGGAATAGTAGATAGTGCAGATAGTGTTTCATAATCATATTATTTGTAGATTTAGACATTCAAGGTCGTGCTCATACAAGCTTACACTTTTAATGTTACGCATGCGACGTAGTTGAGAACAGATCCGTTAGGGGCTGGATCCATAATTTTAGGTCACAAAAGAGGATTATTTATGTAAAATACATACTTTAACTGTCGAAGTTTGTGTAAGGGAAAGTAATTTTGTTTCTTTTTAATGAGATATTAATTTGTAAAAAGATAGATAAGGGACTTGGGATCCAGAG
>BOPP01000174.1:129183-140184 GCA_017312745.1 Gryllus bimaculatus
TGATCCCAGAAAATATATTTACAAATATAAGGGTCAGCAGATCAAAATAAATTAACTCCAAGACAAAATATGAAGATGTGAACTAGTAATATTACTGAAATTAATATATTTTAATTATTTTCTACATTTTTAAATGAATTTAATACTATTTAAGCAGAATATCTTTGGAAAACGTTTAGAAATTCACTTTACATTAAAATTGAATGAATTAGGAGTTTTTGTATTTTGGTCTGTTACTTATTAAATTTGAATCATTTCACGGAAACTAAAGTAAAAGAATATTCAAATAGAATAAAGGGCGAACTAAGTATTTACATTTATTAACATTCACTCATTAATAAGAAATGATTGCAGACTATTAAGAATTACATTGTTCACAGGAGGATCCTGAGTATGTCTCAAATTGTGCTATTTGCAAGCTTAGGTCTTGAAACATTTCTTCCTCCCGAACCGACGATCGAATGCACTTATTACCTCTAATGAGTGGTTGACGCACTTTTTTGTTTATGTTTTGAAATATTGACAGAATTGATTGGTCATTAATTAGAATAGGTTACGTCACCAGATTCGAAGGTTGTAATTTTAGAACCTAGCCAGTAAGCAGAAAAATCTGAACAGGCGAACAAAATTTACAAATTAGTGACGAAATTTATAGACTCTCTAATAGCGCTGGCAGAATATGTTGAGAAAATGTGAATATGTAAACATGTAATATAAATAAATGTATGGTTATGAAGTGACTTATTTCTAATCCCAATTTTTTCTTGGTTTCATCTTTGTTGGGATTTATCGTGCGGGCCTCACTGTATTATCATATATCTCGATATAACCCTGTTCGTACGATTTGCACTTCTCTAAGCTTTTAGTTTTAAGGAATAAACTCAAAAATTTCATTAAAACTGGATTTAGCCGGCCTAAACTCGTCATGAAGTATTCGGTATAAGAATTACTAAATTATGAAATCACGATGTCGTAGTATGTTTGCTTCAGCTGTATCACCACCATCTGGTTGTAGCAACAAGAACCAACATGTGCGAGACCAGTTAGTAGCATACATAGCCAGCAGAAAGCAGCACTCCAGTACGGTAGGTAAGTGGACCTCCGTCATCTGTGGCTTGGATCGCTTTCTCACTCAGCTGTCCGCCCTGATGTCCAGGTCGAATTCCTCCTCCACGTGAGAATTTCTTCCGGGTTTGGGTCGGGATCTGCAACAGATAATATCCAAGAATGTTAAGTGGAGCGTAAAATTTGAGTCAAATAACGGATGCCGTCTTCTTTATTTTCGAATTATTCTTGTTCTTATTACGATAATAATTACCCTGTTATTATAGTTCAATAATAACTAGTGGCTTGGAGGAGTAAAAATACTATTAATGAAAAACCACACCAAAACGATGTCCAAAATGTAGCACGCACACTGCTCAAGGCACCAAATAAAATACAATTAAATATTTAGTACACCATATTTAGTAAAATTTTCTTCGAACGTTGTAGTTGGCGAATGAGATGCATATTAAACTTTAAGTTGACATATCTTTTGTTTGAATTGTTTTTCTGCGCCGGGAATGGAATTGGCCCGGCTAGGGCTGACTAAGTGCAATCTTTTTGTGAACCCTTAAATACTATAACGTATGTATGAAGATTGCTCCTTCTTCAGAGAGTGTCCTCTGCTTCGAATGTACACATTTGTCTCTGGCCATGACACAACTAATCCATATCTCGGGGTTTACTTTCTGATTACCACACTTCCACAGGGAATCTTCGCTCTCTTAACAAGCTCGGAAAATAAGACGGTTTTATTCGTGACAATCCTCATAGATGTACTTCACATGGATAAAGAATCTCCTGACAGGAGAGCATCAGACCGATTTACCGTCTACAAAATGTAGACGTTTGCTGATTGTACAGCTGTGTGTAGGGGTAGAAGGCGCTCACGAGGGACCTACAATTCGAGTTAGGCTCTTCGACCGCGCGTATCTCAGAAACGGTGAATTCTAGGCCATTAAAACCCTATCTGAGAATCTCAGAAGGGGTTGCGTTCCTTAGGATGTGATCTACGTAATGAGACCTTTTTGAATCTTTCATTAGTTTCAGTTCTTGTGGGTACCCTGCACTTCGTGTGCGTGCGTTTTCTTTTCAATATCGATGGTTGTTTTAAATAAGTCCCCGGACAGCGCCGGGTATCCAGCTAATATGCGTGAAAAATGGGTATCGTTTTTATATATGCAGTCTCTATATTATTACATAGCTATATTATGTATAATACATTCACTTTATGCAATAAATGGACTCAAAGCCCACAATATAATTTTATATAGAAATAACCACTCTGAAGATCCAAGTTTCTCTGCAAATTCACAGCATTGATGTAGTGTGGATAAATTAATTTCCTTGTGTCTGTGTAGTTAATTAAGTTATTTTAATGTCCTTGATTATAAATAATGTTGGCATTGTTATTTTAAATACTCCTTTCACTTCATGAAGTGGTACTTGTACATACAACGATTTCGTGTTTTTTGAATGTTCACTTTTTGAAACTTTCATTTTACTTTCTAGCCTTACTTTGTAAGAAGATATTGTATTGCACTGGAAATTGGCAAATTTTCTTCTAAGTAAATATATATATATATATATATACATATGATTACATATGATAAGTCATGATTCTATACGTAGTAAATTATTTCTTCTAACACGTTGTGTAGTCAGAATCTGTTTTGAGAGTCCTTGAAACCGAAAAATCAGTTGACGGCCTGAACTGTTCAGACAATTTTCTACAAAATAAATATTCCCCGCTTGATCTATTCTCGATCTGTAATTTTTATCTAATAAATAATAAAAGAGGAGTATTTAAAAACTCCTTAATATGATTGTATACACATTATTTCATTGAATAATTAATTATTATTCCTTAGATATTCCTGCACTTCAAATATTTACCTACAGACAAGTCATAGCTTATCAGCTAGTGTATGATAGTAAAGAGCACCGACTGTTTCTCTCTTGAGATATGCTGTTTCAAACGTATCCTGTGTGATGAAAGCCATGGCTAATGTAATGAGATCACTCGTGATAAAGAACAGACGCCACATTTTCAGCCTCTGAGTACCAGAGCTCAAAGTCGATCCAGGTGGGATTTTTAGGGCCACTAAGCGTTTGCGCCGTTAGCAACAGTTTTGCTCGTGGCACTTCCTTTTCACTCATTGCACTAGCAATATCGACATCATTCACTTTTCAATGGTGTCATCATTATCATCATTATAACCACCATCTCCATCTATCCAAAGATCTCAGAATCGACCGAAAATATATCGTTACTGTGGATAATAATACGCGTTAGGACTAATGTAGACGCAACCATTCGAGTCTCGAAGGCGACTAATTCCCATCATCTCGAAGGCGTGAATTTTCTCCAACACCTAAGATGCTGATCACTTCAAGAGACTTACTGAAACGCTGCGTTTGTCGGCGAGGTTCTCTCCAATACAGTCTTAGCCGATGCCAAGGCTATCTTACATAGCTGACCACGGATCGCACGCGATCTTATCTTCCTTAATCTGACATCACTCCATCAGTTAGTCTCGGGATGGCGACTAATTCCCATCACCACGAGGCATATCTCCCATGATCTAAAAAAAAATCCTCTGGCATTACTGAGCGTTTGCGGATAACAAATCAAAACACTCGAGAGTCACTGTGGCAGAGAAACAAAACGATACCGTAATCAAGTCGATAGATGTTTCCGGGAACGTACACTGTTATGATCATTAGTCCCGTTAGTATAGTGAATGTTTTATACCGAGAAGTGGCGGCGTTTCGCCCCCAATGGATGTTGACTGATTCCGGGCGCGTCATTTGCTAGGATCATGTGTCCTGTAAGAGCAGTGCATGTTTTCACCGTCTTTTTCCTAGGTGACGGTATCGCCTCCCTGGATGGTGAGATCCGGCGCCGACCTACACCGCGGCTAGCTTGTTTTTTCCCGAACCAGGTATCTCCCACCAGAAAGACATCGCCCCAGCTGGGACAAGGTCTAAACTCTCGGCATGTGTGGTATAGTGAAGTTTATGAAAGTGTGTGTGTAAGAAAAAGATGAGGAAAGGACAAGAAAGGGGAAGGAAAGATCGTGCCCGGTCCGTGGCGAGTTTGTTAGGCTACTGCTACGGCAATCGCCTGGTATTGATAAAAACACACGGAAAACTATCGATTGGAACAACCGGTAACTATAATTGTCCTCCAGACAGCAACGGAATTTGATCTAGCCAATGGATGACGAGATCCGGCGACAAGCTACACGACAGCTGGCGGGGGATTTCCCCATCCAGATACCTCCCCGGTGATGCACCGCCTCAACCGGGGCGCGCTCTAAGCTCTCTACTTGTTTTCCAACAATAGAGAGAGTATAGTGCGTGTAAATTGGTATGTGTGGGGGTTTAGAGCAAATAAGAGAAATGATCGCGCGCGGTCCGTGGCCTGTTCTGTTAGGGTGCTGCTCCGGCATTCACTTAGTAGTGATCAGAGAAACCACCGGTCAGAGAAGCCGCCAAGAAAAGTACCGATCAAAGCAGTCGACCGTTGGAATTATTCTTCAGAGAATTGCCCTAGCTACGTAGCAGGAATTAAAAAAATGCCACCGCCGGGTCTCGAATCCTGGGACCACCCGGTCTGAGTCGCTGCAGAATCAGCGGCTCAGCTAAATTCACTCGAATTCACATCTCATATCCCATATAAAGGCAGTTTTGTGAGTTGTGATAAGCCTCGACGCTGTACTAGCCTTCATAATTATGAACACATTCTGGTGCACATACTGAGTATGCCAAGCTACTCTCATTTTACTCTTTTCCTTTCCATCGTTCTGCGTCTCTCCTTCATTGGTAACCTCCAAGGCACAGCGTTTCACCTCTCCTCCTCGTTTTTCGTTCCACTATTATGAGTCACTTGCAACAAGGACCACTTATTTCTTCGGCACGGAAGTATTCTGAACGAGTCAACTTTCTTTCCAAGTGCCGGGAGGGGATGTTCGTGTATCCTTAACCTAGAAAAGAAAGTCGCAATAAAATTCTTTGCGGGAGCTGTCTCGTAACTTTTCAGTTATTCAATCTTCTTAACACGAGGAAGCGGTACGCTTAGATATGTGACGTACCTATCGCTCATTAAATATACATATCTCCGGAATTAAAGAAGAAAACTACCTTTTGAAGTGTTTTTAAAGCATTAAGTAAACTATATTAAAAAGTGTAATATATTGACATTCTTTTAAAACAACTGTAAAAATAAACACATTTATATAAAAATAAAATTATTTATTTTCATAACCATTAGGATAGGACATATCTCGTAGGCGAAGTAGCGTCTATTTCCAAACGTAGTGCAGTTCAAATAATACAAACACTTCAGTTTTCATAAGCGTTAAAGCAATTTATTTTATTTCAGAGTTCTTTAAAATTTAACTATACCAGTGTCGTGCATGAGCAAAAATGCTGCTGCACAAAACCATTCAAATAGTTTTGAAAAACGTAGGACACATATTGCCAAAGAACTACAAATATAATATTCTCGTGCAATATTGCAGTATATTAAAACATTTAACAAAAATATTTTTCACGAATCACAAGCGAAATATTAGGAGAGGTGGCTCAGGGCATCAATGGACGTCACTTCAGAGCCTCTGACTGGGAGGTCCTAGGTCCGAGTCCCGACGATGGCAGGATTTTCGACCCTAGCTTGTCAGCTACCTCGAATTCAGTCGCTGCCCGGAGGAGAATTCTAGCGGTCAGCTGCTCTAATCGGTAGTTTTCCGAGGATTCACCAATCAACACCAAGCGAATGATGGTGCAGCACCCAAACAAACGTGTCACGGACCGCGTGCGATCTTTCCTTCCTCTTCCTTGCCCTCTTCTCATCCCTTACACACACACTCACTCACACTAACATGCACTACGCTACCCCACATACCGGGAGACGGGACGGGAACTTAGAGCTTGTCCCGGCTGGGGCAGTACTCCGTTGGTGGGAGGTACCTGGTTGGGAACTAAGTCTAAAGAATTAAAAAAGAACTACTCTAACTACAGTGTAAATAACCTGTAACAAGTATTGTACTTCAGCTTCTGAGTCAATGACCCCCATCTCGATCAGGTTTTCGTCCAGTTTCCCTGATCCTTGAGCAAATGCTGAGATGGCTCTTGATTTGCTTCTGGACATAAATGTAACTTCAATTTAACTTCTCAATGTAAATTCTCAACTTAACGTCACACACAACTGTTTTTGACGTAAATAAATAAACAAATAAACGAGAGAAGCCACGCTACGCGACGGTAAGTCGGCGCCGGATCTCGCCATCAAGCGGGGGAAGATCAGCGCCACCTCCTGAGGAAAAAACATGCACCACACTTATGGGACTAACGACCTTAGCAGTTGACGCGTCACTTCCAACCAATCAACCATCACTTCCATCACTTCCAACCAATCAACCACTTCCAACCAATCAACCACTTCCAACCAAACAACCATCACTTCCATCACTTCCAACCAATCAACCAGCGAAACACCCGGAAATTACCAGCGAACTGCGTGCGGAGTACCCTCCAGCGATTCTGCCGGGAGGAGCTGAGAACGAGCGGTATCGACTATTCCCACGCACGATAGGGACGGTATCGATTTTAGAGGCAGATAAGGAGCGCGTTCCCCACCAGGCTGCAAAAGCAAGCTAGCGAGAACAATCGATAAACAGAATGTGTTTTGTTCGACTCGAAGTAATGTACAATATTAAGGAATTTACTAGGCTGTCCGGGCGACGCCGCGTCCACGGCGAAGGTACCGAGACGTTTCGGTTGCCATTCTGCGACCTTCCTCAGGGCGTGATGCGCGGAGATGTACTGCGCACGAGTTTAAATCGGGCTCAGTTTTGGCACCTTCGCCATGGACGCGGCGTCACCCGGACAGCCTAGTAAATACTGACTGCGGCCGCGGACGCCTACGCTCTAAATATTAAGGAACATACGAATGTTAGATTGAGAATTACTTAAGTACATCCAGTGCTGCGAGTACAGGGGGACATTTTCACAACCCTTTCCTTTTTCTCTCTTATCTCTATTTATCGTTTATCCTTTTGCTTTCTGGCGCTTGTAAAAGTTGGGGGTGTTTCTGTCTGCCAAATCGTATCTCTCGAGTCGAGATATTTTGGAAGCAAATTCTTAAGGCAACATTTAAAAGGACACAAATTTTGTGATTTGGTTCGCAGCGAAAGTTTTATTCCCAAGGTCAACAATTCAGTGACATTAATAGTTGCAAATACGGTGTACTAATGAAGTTTATAATTGAAAAAGTCTCTGAACAATAACCTGTTGATCGATTGGAAGTCGTGTGTCCATAAGTTTGAGATAAACCCTACGAGAAAAAGAGATTAAATGCCTTTCGTGTGTTCAGATAATAGGTTGTTTTTGATACTACGAACCACACTTTCCTGCAAACGGATTTCTTCACCTCTATTTTCTTTAACTCCCCATTGCTTCCATTTTCTATCAATTACTTAAACTTACTTAAAAATTGTTTTCCTGAAAGGTTTGCAGTTCATGCATATGAAATCCTTCTTCATACTTATTCATGAGACCTTACTGCGATTTTCTTTTATGGCCAGATCTTATTTAACAAAAAAACTACATGTGGTCATTTATTTCTAATCTGCTTCTTTACGCGATTTTAAATTTCAAAAATATGTTACTAATATATTTTAATAAGTCCTCTTACTTATTTAATTGTTATAAAACCCGCTTAAGATTTATATTAATGTTGTAAATCTTTGAATTAGATATGATGAGGGCTCGTAGGCATCCGGCATCGAAGATGTCATTCGTAGTGTCTGGACAAAGGTTTAATCTTGGTTAAATGCTAATCGTCGATCCGGATAGCTGAGATCGCTAAGGCAGTAATGTCGTGGCGATCTCAGATCGCATGTTCGAATCCCGCCTCGGGCATGGATGTTATTGTGATCATTCCCTCACCATCATCCTATCACTTCATTAAAGAAGAGGTTGATATTTCCCTGCGCGCGTAGGAGGTCCTTGCCCTTAATGGGATATGCAGATGGGGGAGGGGGGAAGTGATCTTGGCTGTCCGGGTGACGCCGCGTTGAAAAGGCTGTGTTGCCGACGTTTCGACCAGTCTTTTCGTGAGTTCCCTCAGTAGGGCATGGTTAACCTGCCCGCACGCGAAGGACCACAGATTATAGAGATCGGAAACGGTCGGCAAGCATAGCCTTTTTTGGGAGACGCGGCGTCCACCAGGACAGCCCACCAAGAATCATCACATGAACTCCCAGGCCGTGGTAAGCCTCGACTTCATTGACAAAAGCATGTTCATAATCTCGGTCTCATCCGGAGCGCACACACTCGCGGCCCAGTGGCCATCGCTCGGAGGTCCCGCGGCAGAAGGCGCGGCGTGCCACGGCCGCAGGGCGCCGCCAAAGCCGGCGCTTCCGGAGGCTGGGCGGCGAGAAGTGACCGCACCCCCCCTCGCCTCGGCTCTGCGCGCCACCCTGCCGTTGCGTAAGCGGAGAGCCGCGCAGAAGGCTTTCTCAACCGGAAGGGGGCGGCGGGCGGCCCGGCGGCTGTACACGGTGGCCTCGGTGGAGGGAGCAGGCGAGGGCTGAGGTGGTGGCGGGTGGTGTGGGGACGTTGGCGGAAAGCGATGGCATTTCGATAAGCAAGTTTGAAGCCGGCTGCGGTGGAGATGGCGCTGGTGGCGGTGGTGGTTGCGGCGGTGGCGGTGGCGGTTGGTGGTGGCGACTGGACACGGTGGCCGCTCGGTGGAGGTGCCGGCGCGGAGGGCGGTGACTGAGGGGACGCGGGTGGAGGTGTGGGGACGTTGGCGCAGGCGATATCGTTGAGAAGCAGTTGAAGCGCCCTGCGGTGGATTGAATGGCGGTGGTGATGGTATCAGATGGTGTCGATTGGCGGGGTTGACGGCGGTTGGCGCTGACGGTGACAGTGCCGGAGTAAGGCAGACAGCGACGGAGGTACATGCCGAACCTCGCCCGACTGTGGCCACCGATAAGCCGAATGTCCCGCCAGGGAAAGGGAGCGCCAAACGAAAGAGGCCCGGGTGTTCAGGGGCGGCGCTTTCTCGCTAAGCCCTGACCGCAATGATGGAAACAAAGGGTTGAAACCTTAAATCTAGTTTTACGAGGCTTTTTCTCACTGGACAAAAGGATGCTACAGAATCAGAAACAAAACGGGGCTGAAAGTAATTGACTATATGACAATGAATCATAGTCCTCGATTGATGTGGCATGTGATTCTCAATTAAATTTGCAGATAACAAGAGCTTGCCAGCACTTTCACAATAATAAAAATTAGTTACTGGGTCGCGTATTTTCACGTATACACGAGTTGTCGCAATCGAGATCCTTTGTGGCTTATTACTTAGGAACAGGAGAACATTGGGTTTAATTATCCATTTACAAAGAGGGACTCCTTGAGGGAGGAAGTGGTATCTCGGAGCCCGGTAGTGTGACGTCCATGGATACCGTCCAAGGAGGAGCCCCAGAACACAGAGCTTTTCGTATAGACATGGATATTTATTAACAAGAAAAAACAAATATATAAACTTAATAATCTACTTACAACCGCTAGCTCTGAGTAGAGCCTCGAGGGCGATTACTTATCCCCCGGAATTGGCCGCGGAGCGATCCAAAAACTCGATTGAAGAGTGGGTTTTGATTTGTGGCATGTGCGCCCAACTCGCGTACTTCCTTGGACACGCACCGCGCACAAAAGCCTAGGCTTTCCGTGACCGGATGTCAGCGGGCTGGGCACACAAAGTCCCAGTTCGGACGCAAGGCCGGCAGCCAACGGGCTGGTTTGCCTCGTGCAAGGAGCGATTCTTGATCGCGACGATTGGAGGAGGAATCGGAGGCGTGAATCGTGGACGAGCCGCCAATCACTCTTCACCTCGGAGCACGGTGCAAACAGCATCGCTCCCCCGTGACCGCAGTACACACAGGAACAAAATCAAGTTCCGCAGGCTTCGTCAACTAAAAGACTCCAGCCTCGCGGAGCTCTGGTCGCATATGCGAAAACCGTCTTGGCTGCCAAGTTTTGTGCACAACCACGAGGTTCTCACTGTCTCCCAGAACCCTCTCTACTGGCTTCGTACACTGCTGTTAATAGGCGAGGCCCACGCACCGCGTCGCTACGATACGCACCGAGCGCCACTCGCTTGCGTAGGAGAACAGTGAAAAGCTTCTATAGGGGAGCCCGGAAGACCACCCAAGGAGGCGGGAGCCAGTTGCGATGTGCGCCAGTCTCCTGCGTTCTTTCCTTTACGGAAAAACCCTACTTCCTGTGGCAAGACTAATTCCGCAACCAAAGCGTCCCCAAATAGATCTATGGAGGCACTGCTGGCTAATACGTTAGCAAGTAAGTCTATTTTGAAACTCGTGAAAATGTTTTTATCGGGAGCGAGATGTCACGTCGTCCGATCCAAAGACAGAACTAAGGAACTCGGTTTAACATGCTATATTAGATTATTGCTTTCTGAATTGTCAGGAAGTTCAATTTACTCTTTCAATTTCAACGTATATGGAATGAATACGTACCTATTTCAGAAATTAGATATTGGTTTCAGTTGCGAACGATCGAAGTGCAGTAATGTTATTGCTTGATGCTGTAGACGAAGGCAGTCCGTATGTAGAAAAGGTACTTCCACACTCGACCTGAATATAAAAAATTTAATTATCAAAGCATCATAATTAAAATATTAATTTTAATTTTCTCATATTATATTTTGGACATATTATATTTTTACTGCACGTAAACAATATTTTTGTAAAGTTTGAAAAATAACCGACTCCTTCTTAATAATAAAGTTGATAAGGCAAAATAATGAGAAATTGATATACAGTGTAATGCTTAATTATTTGGTCATTTAATAAATATTCTGTTATGTCGATGAATAGATTCCACAACTTTACAACAATAAAGTACGAGTAAGGTCTGGAAGCAAGC
>BOPP01000174.1:141872-168268 GCA_017312745.1 Gryllus bimaculatus
ACAATTGATTAAAATGTCATTTTTCTCAAATACTTTCATGTTTCATGAGATTTGGGAGTAAATAACGTTATATAACGGGATATTTAACTTGTTATTTTATTACTAACTACACATCAAAAAACCAAGCATTTGTTTAATAAACCAAATACTGAGAACATTCGTTATCTAATTTCTGGCGTTTTCATTCGTGTGAACCACGAATTCAACACAAATTATTCGCAAATTATTCAACGCAAATTATTTTTAATAATTTTCATTGAATGATTTTTACATATAAAATATTTCTACATCCACCATTTTTGTAAACGAAATGTGATTCGAAACGTACTTATTTTAATGCAATGGACTGTGTCAAGGGAAATACTATGTCGTGATCATTTTCAAGATGTAAGATAACATTGTTTTAAATAGTTTATTGAAGAAATGTATTGTTGTATGCCAAAATGTAATAATTGTTCAATATCTGTAAAGATATTAGCAACCAGGTCCCCAATTAATGCTTCCACGCATGTAGGGCCTTAATTTTAAAATTAGGATGTCAAACTCAAGCCATAATGCAAATAAGGCAATATCAGCAGATTTTCCTTTCAGCTGAAAACATTTTAAATATTCACACAACTATCCCTTCACTCATAAGGAAGCATCATTTTGTGTCGGATAATTTATGCTCAGTACAATACATACTATATTAGACACAATAAAGGATTTTTCACATACAAATCCTTTTGTACAATTCATTTAATAAATATAATTCAAATATATTTAATGATTCAGCTACTAACGTAGTTAGGGTGCGTGTTCATTTCAAACACCAAAGAAACTTATAGAATAGGAAATAACTGGGCTTGACTTGCGTGTGTTCAAGGAGGCATAGGGGCCAGGGGCATGAGATAGGGGAAAACTGTAACCGAAAAGAGACAATCGATTGAATTTGTACACAGTCTTCAATGAAGACTCTTCTAAACGCAAGTTGCGCCACTATATTTTCCAGTGTTCAACGAATGACGATGTTGATTCCATATTTTAAATATTATGTGTTTGAATTGAAAGTTTATATACTTTCCTGTATGTTATGAAGTTGTGTAACTGCACATGTATTTTCGTAGCTTGCCTACAATGTTAGTTTTCCTTTTATAATTTCATATTCTTCATTTTATAATATCCTACTGGCAATAATGAAAATTTCAACGATTTGTTTTGGTACATTACAAGTTTTATCTTTGGGAATCATCCGGTTCAATACTTCTATTCAGAACTTTGTAATTCTTTCCAGCTAAGTAAACAAAAGAAATCATCAATATGGTGACGGAGTTTACATCTTTGGATAAATTACTCTTAGAAACTTCTCGAAGTAAATCTTGTATAATTTGGAAATTTGACAATTTATCGTTATACAATTCTGACTCTTGGCATGTTTTCTGTAATCTGAAAACAAAAGTTTTTACGATAGTTGCTAGAAGTGAATTCTGAGGATCGCAGTCCTTCCAAATGCATACGTGATTCCTTTACAGGGACGCCGCATAGCAATTTGCTATCGATCTCTTTCCGCAAGCGTATGTTCCAGAACTAAAATAAGAGCGCAAAGTTTGATCGTGAATATGTCGATACACACCGTCCACGTGACCCCTACTCCTTTGGATGGGCATATAAGCTCGCTTCAACTGATTCAAAATCCTGAGTTCGTTGCATGTACTTTTTACCGTTATGTTATAGGATTTCTTCAGCAGATCATACGAATACAATTCACGAAAGAATTAATTACTTTAGAAGTACAACATATTTTGATTTAAAAGGAACAATGTTATAAAAAACAAGCTCACGTATTCATCTTACAACTAATTCGTTTTAGATGTCTGGTATTTATTATTTAAAAATCAATAGTACTTCTATCTCTTCAAAAAGTATTAAATTTAAAGACATTTTGAAAGAAATAATGATTAATTTAGTAGCGCCTTTTAGAAATGCATGTCATTGAAATATAACATTAATGCAAACTTTTTGTTCAAACAAATTGATTAACATTTGTATTATAAATTGATTTATGACAACGATTCCATACATTTTTAAAGTGGGAAGTGAGAGAGATTACATATAGCATAGTATTCATTTAATTAGTGCGAAAGGAGACGTTTACAGATTTTGTAGTGCAGAGGTATCTCCAAAATCTTTTAATTTCAGAGATTGTCAGTGTTCAAGTAAAGTCCGTTACAAATTCTTGAATACTCACAAAATTTCAAAGTGATGTAGAAAATAAAATTCATTGTACTCGTACGTAATAAGCATTTCATTAAACATGATTTACTGGTAAAGAACGTTTTATTTGTTTTTTGATCTATTATTGGAATGCTATAACAAACTTATTCTGAAAAACAATACATGAAATGAGAATATTACTTTTTAGACAACTAGAAAATTAAACATTATTGTGCCTTAAACATTTTAACCTACGTGCACACACTACGTTCGTTAGCGGAAATGACGAATAATATGTCACTTGAAATTATTTGTTTGAAAAAATTCTCATTTTTAGTATTAATAACGCGAAAAGTGTGTATAAATTATTTTATCAAAGGGGATACACCATTTTATTAATTAATTTTTTGATAAACATTCCTCTCAATTCACCTATAAAGCGAACGCTGCCATGCCATTAAATTACAATTTAGTTATAGCCATGACTACTGGAGGTTAGAAGTTATAACGGCACACAAAGTGTAATGTGTTTGAAAATCTTATTCGGTTTAAGACTAAAGAAATTACTAACGAATATATCACTAAGGGCGATTTCACAATAAAACACAACCGTATTTGGAGATCTTATGGTCATTGTAGGAATGAAACCGGACTTATGATGGTGTTGGTTTTGATAACTTTGGAATTCTTTTCAAACACATATGCAAAATGTATCGTTCATATTTAGTGGGTAATTGCGAATTTTTTTCTATTAGTTGTGCGTTTTTCTAGTAACTTGGTAAATTTAGCTCAATCGGGAAACTACATGTCACACTAAAAGGGCCTGATTGTCCAGAGAGATGTTTTCGTGCATCAGAAAAAAATGGGACTAAATTTAGACGACTCAGGGTCCTTTTCGGGGACTCCTCACAATTTACTGACATATCGCCCGACCTGACCTCTTTTCTTTATATTAATAACACATTTTTCGTCTTTCATATCTCAGTTTTTTGATAGGAATACATGGCCCTTGTTGCAGAGTAGAGACTATAGTGAGGGGTACTGAGGAAAATATTTTTTTCCCAATTGGCATGCAGTTCTACTTCATGGCCACGGGATGTCCTGGTATATTTTAGCAAGCCAATGCCGGAGTAGTACCCTCATTAAAGAGACGCACGGTATCTTTCCACCCCTTTCCTTGTCCCATCCTCATCCCTTACTTACAAACAGATGTGCTACACTAAAACATACACCGGGCGATCGGTCGGGAGCTTAGATCTTGTCCCGGCTGGGTGGTGCCTCACTGATGGACATAACGGCACGTTACGGAAGACCCCGTCAGGGGAACCCTGTTAGCCGACACCGGATCGAGGTCGGCACCGGATCTCACCATCCAGCGGGGGAAGATCACCGCTACCTTTCGCGCTAAAAACATGCACTATCCTTACGGGATTAATTACCTTAGCAATTGTCGCACCCGGAATCATTAATCAATCAATCTTGGTATCAATTTTGTTTCTAAGCAGAATGTATGGTTGTGAACAGAGAAACGAGAAATGGGTCTATGGCTGCTCTTGCTGTTACGCGTGGCAAGTGCGTGGGAGGCGGAGGAACAGAGGCAACTTGTGCCACCTCCTGCACCGTCCTTCGGACCACCTCCTCGAGCACTCGTCTTTCTGCTGCCAGCGAACGGTGAGTTTCACTCATCACTGTGTAACCAACGAACAAAACTAACTGCCGCTTAATATAGGAGTCTTCATAGCGAAGTAGTAAGATACGTGACGTGAACGTAACATGCATAAATTAAATATAGTCATATAATACTAATATTAATGTACATTGTGCGTCATTTTATGCGATAAACCTGGATTACGTCTTCAGAAAATTAGCAATAAATAATTCCTTTAGCTTTTCCACCCCAGAAGCGTAGCAAGCGATTCATTATTTAAATTCTTAATTCTACCAACGACGACTTACGCTTGTCCAGTTTGGGGATGCGCTGCTTCTAGCAATCTCCAGAAAATAGTGGCAATTCAATTAATAACTTTTTTTAATGCCCCCTGGTTCATTCCAAGCATCCAGATCCGTGGAAAATAAAATGTGCTTCTATTAAGCGATCACAAAACACGAATAGCTCAACATTTTTATCAAAACCTTCACCCATCCCCATAATCTTTAATCTGCACTCTAGGTTGCAATGCTGCATACTCAAGTTTCAAATCCAGACATCCCAAAGACCGCTTAAATCCGTCGTAATTCACCAAAACTGTCAATTGAACTATAAACTGAAAAGTCTTCAACTTCGCTTCATTTAATTTTACTAATGGTAACGTTCTAACTAACGTTATACGTACTAACTAATGTTTACGTTATTTCGAGTAATAAAAACCATTGCTTATGAATGGACATTCCCAAAAAGATAAAAGTTTTGTACTGTATAATTAATCACCTTGAAAGACAAACCTTCTTGAACAAGAAATAAATGTTAAAAAAGAAGCGTAAATTCCCGTAAAAAACCAACGTCGTCGCAGCCTGTATGTCAATACTTTGTGTGCATTTCCAAGACTCGAAGCGATGCTGCGGACTCAGGAAGTCATTTGCGATCGGCGAGTGTTCTGTAATTTTGACGGCCGTCTGGCAGACATCAGCAACATACGGTCGGGTGCGATCACAGTGCACGATTGATACAAGACTGTCGTAATATACCATTCCACAATTTTAAAAAAAAATCAGTGCACTGTTACAAAAGTGTATAAAAATATTAAAATATTCAGTTTTACGACGTTTTAACGTTTTATACGTTTTTGTATCAGGCAACTTACGACGAAGGCTAAGTCATCGAAAGCTGCTATTTCATTAAACATATTGTTTGCAAAGGCAACGCTTCTAATAATATTATTTGAAATGCCTATAGCAAATTACCGATAAACGTATTTTGTAACGACAGTCATTTAATATCTCATTTAAATAACATAAATAAAAAAATTAAAATAATAATTATTAAAAAATGTAAGAAAAGATTTAGCGTGTTAGACACTGTACTTATTACTCTCCCTAGAAAAATCGTGGTCGCACCACTGCGTATCTGTAAGAGCCCTTGCACACGAGCGTTGCATTGACGCTCGATAGGTAACGCGCGTCGTAGAAAAAACACCGTGTCTTATGATAAACGGCACACGCTTTAGCTGTTCCGCATAAGATAGTGTTAATTTACGACGCGCGTTACTTATCGCGAAACGTTAAACGTGCGTCAACGTAACGCTCGTGAGACACGGGCCTAGTTAATACATGGATTGATCGCGTTCGTTCGCATTCACAGGCACTTGGCTACGCGAGGAAGCTTTACTTCTACGGCTGCTGCGCGCGGCCTTTGCGCAGGGCCTGCGCGGCTGTGCGCAGACGGCCCCGCAGCTGGATATCGCCACTTGGCCCGTCTTCCGGGATGCGGCTATCGCGCAGATGACTCGGTCCCAGTACGCTCCGCTGCGTCCAGACGCCGCTACAGTGGCTGGCGTAAGAGAGTTAATTAGTTGGAAACTACGACGAAGTTGTCTTTTGGAAAACACAAATCGTGGTATGAAAACGTGTTTACGACGTGTGCTAAACAGTTTGAAAAAATGTTGAAAATAATGTGGATGGAGTTTAATTTTTGAATCATCATTATTCGGAAGTTAATAGCTATGAAATATACTTATTTTTATAAAAGTTCTTTAATATTATATTTCATAATTTGAAGAAAAAACTGACTGATTTCTTGAGATAATAATTCAACTAGACAATTCAGAATGTTGAATCTAAGAAATCACTAAGAAAAATTCGTGCACTGAAGAGGGGAAATGGGTTGTTTTTTTAGCAATCCACCATTGAGGTATGATGGTAAGCGGTGATGTCCTCCCGGAGAAGCGAGGGGGCGGGGTATGTATGGCCGGGCCGCCGGGTGAGGCAGTTCGAAGAGCGAATGGGGAGGGGGGAAGTCGGTGAGAGGAAGGAGAAGATCAGGCCGGACGAGAAGAGAGGATGGTGCAGTTCAGGGGCTTATAACTTCAATATAACGCGGTGGAAACCATTACGGTGGCGCGCTCTGCTGCATCACCTTCTTACTGGAACTGAAATACGAACTGCAGCCAACGATACTTAAAACGCGCGTGGCTGCTGCGTGAGTTCGCGGGTCGCAACCAGGCCCGTAATGTTACAAAAGATGGCGTTGATGTTCGCGCTTTCTTCAGGGAATTCTTATATATGTATATTATGAATAATTGAACATTGAAAAGGCACTTTTCCTATCTCTCACAAATTAACCAATTTTTAAGTGCGGAAGTTGGCGAGCGTTATCTGCAGAAGTTCCTGGCGACACTAGCGCCTCCCAGAGTGGCACCCTCGAGCTTTGTTCCGTTTCGAGGGAGAGTTGCAAGACCCTGGTGCAGATCGGGATCGGGTCGTGGCGAAGATGGCAGGGATACGAGGCGGAATGTGACAAGGCGAACATTGTGGGGTCTCAAACAATAACTCGAACTGACGTTACACCATAGAAAGAGTTCATTAATTTTTCTGAGTAATTGATGCACACCCCGGCAACGCCGGATTATTTCAACAAGTACGAATAATACACAACTCTATATAAAGATGAAGTAGAATATAACAATCAGATCCTTAGGGTAAAGAAATAAATAACTTTTGTACTAAGATGTGTACTTTGTATCAGATAGCATTTTGAAATCTTATTTTCTATTTCAAGCCCCTAAAGCACAAATCCGTACGGATGAAACTGGCTCATAGTTTAATTTTGATTTTGATTTTCTTTTATATCAGTAAGCAAAAGGGATTATTCAAAATAAGTGCTAAGGGGGGAGGGGGTAGAATGAGTACCCCTTCGGTGCTTCTCAGCTAGTGTCGAAAGGCGAGGAAGGTCACAGACGTCCAAAATTTCGGCCCCTGTGCCTAGAACTGGGCGTGTCCCAGGCAGCCAAAACTCTAGGGATGCACTAATGTTCCCGATGAAGCCTAACTTCCGAACTTCATCGGGAACTGCCGTCTTCGGGAACGGGGGGTCGTTACTGGCGTCTGGCAAGTAACCCATGCGGGTTCGTAGGCTTCCGCGGCCGGAGTCACTGTATTCTTGGCTATCCGGCACGAGCCGCGTCTCGGCCAATTGTGCTGACATTTCGGCCATCTTGCTGTGGCCTTCTTCAGCAGTATAGCTCTGAAGAAGGCCACAGCAAGATGGCCGAAACGTCAGTACAATTGACCGAGACGCGGCTCATCCCGGATAGCCAAGAATGCAAATCCAAGCAACACATACGTTTCCGAACACTTTCATTCCACCTATTTTTAGTCTTTATCCTCGCAGGAAACGTCTCCTGCCGTTTGCCCCCAGTGAAGCTCCCTGTGCGCAGCTGCTGGCGCGGCCGGACGCCCTGGGCGTGGTGCTGCTGGCGGAGGCGGAGGGCGTGCCCAACGCCAGCCTCCCGGTGCCGCCCGAGCGGCGCCTGCTGTGGTCGCCGGAGGTCGGGCAGCTCATGGAGCGGCGGTGGGACGGCGGCTGGCGGCCGGCGGTGGAGTTCGAGTGGGCGCCGGGCGGTCGCCGCTGGCCTCAACGCCTCAACCTCCACGGAGTCACCATCGTCGCCACGGAGAAAGAAGTGGGCGACACACCCTCCCATCTCACGGGAACGAGTTGCAATGTGCCGCACGAGATGAAAGGGATAGGGAGAGGAAACCAAAAACAGACACCGTTCACTGCACGATTGGGAATGGCAACAATAGATATTCCCCCAATTACTGATATTTTTCTTTGAAAACATCGATATGTCAATGACAAAATTCCGTTTTTATATGTTACAGTTTATCGAAGAAATAGATCACGTTGTAATTACAATGTTTTTGGTAGAGAAAATAATTTCACTGCTAAATACGTACTATTTTTTATAATATATTATACATAATAGTAAAAATTTTGTTTAATGATCTCCTTTTCGAAATGAATTTATTAAAACCAAAACCATGCCTCTCAATACAAAAGAATTTATTTTCTTATCAAACTAGAGATAAAGCAAATTCTAAATCGTTGATACCAAAATGCAAAAATCGCTAATTCCGTCACATGGCTGGTTGTCCATCCCTAACGACGATACTCGCATTTTCATTTAAATTAAATTATTTTGTATCAGAGAAATACAATAAAACTTTTCAAGGACTGAATGGAGTTCGGGCAGTTATCTCCCGAGTGACGACTATTCGGTCGTCTGCACGCAGCAGGAAGGCCGTCTGTCCCCGTTGCGCGGGTCGTTGGCGAGGGATAGTTTTGTTTCGACCCCCAAAATATTCTACTTTAAAACCGTTATAACACTGAGTATCAACACTTCCTTTACCCCCATCGTAGTGAATACGGAACGAATAGCCGGATTCCGACCTTCGAAGGCGGCGCAAAGTGATTCACATTGAAGCAAAATATGTTTTATGAGCGTTTCGTCGATTATCTAGGTGCGAGAAAGTACCTTAATGTGATAAAGTAATTAGACGTGGTGTTTGGCTGGCGTAATCTCTAGATCTTGTTTATTCATGCAAGTCTTTTGAAAAATTTTTGCAGGTCTTTGCATACGGCATATACAAAAAAATCCATACACAATAACGGAGCTTCAGGAATGTACATGGAAAGGCATTTATAGCATATACAATAAGATTTTAGTAAACGGAAGTTTTATTGGAGCTAGAGTACGTAGAAATAGGCAGAGAACATTTTGAATGTCTCTGCAAATAGAGGCGTAGAAGTGCGCGGTGCGATCTTTCGAATTTTCGGGGAATAGAGGGCCACAATTCGTACATTATTGAGTATGTATAATAAATACAATGTATAATAATTTAAATGTACTAAAATGTTGACATCAATAATTATTTAAAAAATCAATTTCATAAGAATTGTTTGTTGCTTGTATGTTCAAGCTCGATGAAAAAGGAGCAGAAAACTACAACACTGGGAAGACGAATATATTGTTTCCTGAGTTCGATATTCTACGGCGCTATTTGCGATTCAAGTTAGTTAAGTTCACTTCTATCTACTAAGTCTGTAATAACTAACCACAGTTACACTGAAACTATGTCTATAATAAATATTTTTCTCTTGAATTAAAACATTAAGTGGGGTTAATTGTGGTATACATTGACGTATACAAGTGTGTTGTGAAAGTTGGAATGTCACCAATCAACAGAGAGAATAAGAGCCAATAATATTTTTACTGATAATTCGTATTTTCTAAAGCGAAGATTTGAAAAGTTCGTGAAAGTCACTGATGATATTTTGCAATGAACACAAAAACAATTTTATCTCGCATAATTGTGGTCTCAATTTTAAAAGTTTGATATTCTGTTTCGGCTGGATCAACATCAGTTGCTGCGTGTCAGAGCAGGATTTTTAGGTGTTTTTTCTCTAAATCTACTATTGGGAATGAATTTGAATTCCGTTATTACTAGTACATTTTTCTCTGGAGATAAATACAGTAGGACTACCTAAAATCCAGGTGGAATAATATTTTTTCACATGGAACGCAATTTCCACTTGGAACTATGTCTTTGGTAGTGAGTAAACCAGAACTGTGTGTAATGTTAGAGAACGGAAGCACATGCATATTTGACTTTGCACAGTTACGTTCTTAAGCGTGCAATTACGGGGAAAGAATCAAATGTAATTTTAAAAGATTTTGTGACAGAGTCTTCCGAACTAATAGAGAATGATCTTGTATTATGATAAGAGAATAACGCTGAAGAACATCTAACAGGTGTTCTTTCATGTTCATTTTTTTGCATATTAGCAAGAAAGCGTACAAAAACGTAGCTGCACTAAATTCTAACAATTCGCATCATTCACACACGCAAGTATTTTTTACGCGATTACAATTTTGAAATTGCAATATATTCAGTTCATGTCCTGTTCGGAGATTACATGCAAGGTCGTTGGGTGTTGGGAATTTTTGAACGTGAGTATAACATCAGTTGCAACGATTGTCCAATGCAAGGGACTGTAAAAACTTGATTGCGTAGACTTCCGCGGTCGGAGTATGTACCTACTGGGCTATCCGGGATGCGCCGCATCTCGCTCTTAGTGGCCAACGTTTCAACCAACATGTTGTGGCCTTCATCTAAGCGTAGTGCTCACGTACGCTGCAGTACGCTCTGATTAAGGCCACAATATGTTGGCCGAAACGAAATACAGCAAGACTGATTCGCAGCGCATCCCGGACAGCCCAGAAGATACTGTAAAAACTTATTTGAACAGAGCTATGTATCATATTGAGAAATTTACATTCCACGAAAAAAAAACTTTTTAAACAGTTTACAGCGCCGGCGACGCCCCATTGTCCTAGTAGTGAGTAAATGGCATGGTTGCAGGTGGCGCTACCTGGGCGCGGCGCAGGGCGACATCGGCGAAGAGCAGCCGGACGGCTCGTGGTCGGGGCTGATGGGGATGTTGGCGCGCCAAGAGGTGGACGTGGTGGCCACCACGCTCATGCCCACGCTCGAGCGTGCCAACGTCTCGCACACCACGCGCCACGGCCTCACCTCCGAGTGCGTCACGCTACAGGGCCAGCAGGCACGGCTCGGGGGTTTTAGTAGCAATGAAGAACGTACTTCCAGATCGTCTATTTTTTTGGATTGAAGTACATGGTTAAGACGCTTCTCCATCGCGCTGTCGAATACCGTGTTAAAAATGGGGTTTCTCCCGAGTGAAAGATTGTCCAAAAACCATTCAATCAAGAAAAGAATAATAAATTATCAGACTGAATTTGAATACTTTTACATCCTGAAAAAATGTATTTCTCGGAGATACGTCAATTTGGAAATGAGCTCTTCTCAGCAGTGGGAGGGAAAGTTGTTGACCTTCATTTCAAAGAAAACTAAAATTTATTGTGGAACAAAGGGAACATGGGGGACAAGGGGGACAAAGGGGGCAAGGGGGTTTGCCTGGCAAACTTTAACCACTTGTATCATAAATAACTACTCCGGTTCCAAGCGGGAGATTTTTTATTTTTCAAATTCTTTCCCCATTGCCGATCAGAACTTCTCCGGCGTTGTAAAATATAATTTCTCTAACTTTCATGGAGTAACTTAGTGTTTTATTTGTTGATTCATAATTTTCATCCTACGTCATATTGTTGCTGCAGCTGATTTATTCAAATTAGAAGAGTTTATCTGTTATTATTTTAGAGGAGTCAAAATGCAAGAACGGTGTGGTGTAATCTTTATTGAAAAGCTTTGAATAAGACGTCGAGGTGACGCAAACGCCGAAATTACTCAAGAAATTGCCAAAAACGAATAGCCTGTTTCGCTGGTTCGCTTGAAAACTAGGTCTAATTCAGCCAATGCCTGGGGGACAATTTTAGCGACCAGCACTACGATAAGTAGTTTTACGTATTTTATCCAATCAACAGCAAGGGAATGCCGGAGAAATAGCCTTTCAAACGGGCCCTAGACCACTTCCTTGTCCTATCCTCTCCCTTTATGCCACTTCCACATGCGCTACTCTACCACTCATGTCGGCGACCAATCGTGAAGGTAGAGATTGTTCCGGCTGAGGTTGTGTCTCGCGGGGGGAGATGTCTGGTGGGGAAGTTCCCCCGCAAGCCGACATGTAGATTGGCGACGAATCTTTCCTCCTGCAGAGGAGAATCACCGCCACTTCCAGGCATGAACACCATTCACTACACTAAAGGGACTAATTGCCGTAGCAGTTGACTTGCCCGGAAACGCCAATCAATCCAATCAAATCAATCGAGTGAAGAGCGATGTTGTTATAGAGAAATAACTATAAGAAAGGACCGCTTTGACAGCTTCTGCTTGGCCACTGCTGGCAACATAACTGCAGGTCCATGCACTCATTTTGTCAGTGGGTTTGTTAACAGTTAACTCATTTGTAAATGGTTCCATCAGTATCTCTTGCATTGTCATCGCCCTGCGTGACGTTCATTTGTTTCCCGCCCTGTCAAACCGATCCCTTCTTAAACCTGCTTTACACGGTCATTTTTGCATCATTTTTGCATCATTTTTTCTGTACAGTAAATGGATGGAAAAAGGACGTTCGTTTCTACGCAGTATGTTTCGGTGACGAAACTAGATGAGAGTGATCATGAAGAAAAGATTTCGTCCGGACGCCGCATATAGCGCTGAAGTTCAAACATTTGAACATCGCATCTGTGGTAACAAATTAAGTTAGGTTAGGTTTGGACCGAGCTCGGATGCGACAATATTAGAATACAGTGCATAATTTATTTCTCTTTACGTAACCACTTCACATTACAATTCAAGACATCAGAACCCTCTCAGGCAGCCACAAAATGATCATATCGCTCCACACGCATAACAAACTAGAGAAACTCCCGTAAAGTGCTCCCAGAAGCGCGGTAGTTAAATTGGATGGAATCTGTACCAAAAATTAAGCATGCGTCATTTTTCCGTACAAATTCCATCCAGTCTGGCCTCTATCTTTTCTGTACCGGCGAAAAATAATTTTAAAAAAATGATGGTGTAAAACAGGCTTTAGAGTAACTCCTCTACGTGGCAGCTATCAACTGTTCCTGCGCCGGCCGGAGGCGGCCCTGAGCGACGCGGCGGAGACGCTGGAGGCGAGCGCGTGGGCGGCGCTGGCGGCGGCGGTGGCGGCGCGGCCGCGGCGCGCGGCCTCGAGCCGCGCCCTCCGGACCCCGACGCCACGCGCTGGGACGCCTCCGCCTGCGTTTGGTGGTGCTCGCCTTCCTCTGCATGCAAGGTGGTCGCATTGCTATCGCTCGAGCATCTCGAGACCGCGCCGGACTGCGTACAGATCGTGTGGGCGTCATACGGGTGTAATCGAACACAGACGAGAGTGGTTTGTTTAAAACAGTAGATTTATTAACAATCTAGACCGTTCGTCTCAATTTAACAACTACCCTGCTCGCAATAAACTAAATAAATAGAGCCACTACAAGGAGAGTAATTTAAGAACGGCTACCACACCGGCAACAACACCGATGTGTCCCTGATGAAGCCGCTTCTTTGAGACCATCTACGCGTCTCGTCAAGTCACGACAATGAATTGCCGGCCCCTCGCCCTAGTGCACCTACACGCACAGACACGCGCTCCACTGTCGCCGACGCCGCTAGCACAAGAAGACTGGGGCATTGTTTTCCCGGCCTTAAATAGGCCCTTTGGGCTCACCCGCGTCCCATTGCCTACCTCCCAAAGTCGCTCTGGGGACCGTACGTCACGGAAAGTCCCAGTGCGTCATCACTCGCCTTTGTTCAACTCGGCGGTTGGCGTGGCAGAGCGACGCGACAAAGGGCTGTTTCATAATAGGAATATAGGTGTTGTGGTGTGATACTTTGGCATTTTTCATAAATAATTTAAAGACGTTGTCATTGCCAACAATGTCTATCTTAATGTAAGAGCCGCTATTCGATGGCTAGCCATCATCATCAGTTGTTCTGCTGGATGGAAGCCAGCAACAACGACTAGTTACAAAACGGTAGTCGTTTTGTGGCTTCCATCCAGCAGACAACTGATGATGATGGCTAAGCCATCGAAGCTGCTCTTACATTAAATAATATTGTTGGCAATGACAACGTCTTTAATTATTTCTATACAGGAAACTTGAGAAGCATGTAAGCATAGTGTGCTAAAGTACTGTTTCTCCTGTTAAAATGCAATTACTGTTGCCGCTGCATGGTCTCTGACCGGAAGGTCCTCGGGTTCGAGTACCGACGGTGGTGTATTTTCGACGATGGCTCTATAGCCAAGTCAAGTTCAGCCGATGGCTGGAGGACATTACTTCTAGCGGACGGCTCCTCTCATCCGCAGTTTTCCGTGCCTTTTACGATCAATACCAGGCTAATCTCGGATAAACACCTTAATATAAGGGCTACCGACTGGGCGCGATTTTTCCTTTTTCTTCTTCTCCTCTTCGTCTGCCCTTACACGTACACTTTCATGCAGTGCACTACCAAACATGCCGACAGACCAGTCGAGAGCTTCCAGCAAGTGCTGGGGCGGTGCTTTCCTGGCGGAGATTCGAGGAAAAGGAAATCCCGTTAGCTGGCGGGTAGGTCGGCGTCGAACCTCACCTTCTAGCTTTGAACGGGCACTGTCTCCTCTCGACTGCAACTTGCACCAAGCTAGTGGGACTAATGACAATAGTAGTTGATGCGCCCCTTAACACAATTTAATCGATTAATAAAACGACCCGACCGCTGGCAATAACAATTTTGAGTTGTTTGTCACACATATCATAAAAGTATACACGTAAAATGTTATAATATACAGTATGTCGGGGAGGAGACGTCAAAACTTCTCAAATAAGCTCTTCATTCAATTTCAAGCACATTTTGTGTAATAAACTACTGGGTATAAACTGGGAATAAACTCAAACGTTGGTTTGAAAAAGGGCTTACTAGGCAAAAATTTGCATTGCGGAAGCATAGAAACGCTCCAGAATCATGTAAATTGTTTTTTTCTTTACAAAAGAAATTAATATATTTGTTCAGAAAGAAAAATTAACCCAGAAATAAAAAGCAGTCGAATTGTGTAAATTCGATACTTTTTTATTTCTGTGTAAATTTTTCTTTCTGAACATATATTTAACTTCTATTGTAAATAATAAACAACTTACATGTTTCTGGAGTGTTTCTAAGCGTCTTCTATGCAATGTTTGGCCCAGAAAGCTATTTTTAATACCCAATTTTTAATATCTCAGTAGTTTATTAGAAAAATATGCTTAAAATTGTCATAAGAGCTTATTTGCGAAGTTTTGACGTTTTCTCCCCGGAAACCTGTTTAAGAATAAAATACAAGTATAATGTTAAGACAAGATGGAAATCAGTGAGTTTTTTTGCTGTAATCTTCGTAAACTCCGATTCTAACTCTTCCAAAATGAAGTCTCCCCTACGTTATAACAATGTTTTTAGACATGGTATCTTCAGTCTGTGGTAGAAAACGTTTTAGTATTTAATAAACTTTTACTAAGTTTAATATTATGTAATATTCTCCCGAATACCGGGCGCAAGTTCGTGAATAGAATGTATTCAATTCACGTTTGGTTGAAGTTGGACGATGTTTTATTCACGGCGGTGCAGGCTCTTTACTCATTAATATTTACATGCAAACAACACTGCAAAAGGGTCTTTTTCTTAAGCAACGTTGGCATAGTGAACGACAGTCTTCTACCCGAACAAAACATTTGGGGTTAGAAAGCTAAGTACAGCAAAGTTTGGTATTCCATGTTACGTAAATAGTCTTTTTGAACTCAAGAGTGATGCCATTGAATGAGAAATAACAAATTCAGAGAACTCGGTATTTCTCATTTGAAAACTTTTCTTCGTGTCGTTAACAATATATATTGCGACTCATTGTTTTGGTTGACACTATTTCAAAGAATGAACTCATTTTATAGATGCAAAGTTTTCAATAATGTAAACGTTAACACCCAGGGGAGACTACAACAAGAAACCAACAATATACAAGATCCTCACCAGATAAAACGAAAGACCTACCAGAACTTTACTCTTCACAGTTCCGCTAGTTCCACATAAATTAAGATCATTCCATACCTTCCACTAGAATGATCGATTAGTGATTTCGGGCACGTTAACGGCTAAGAGCATTAATACAGAAAGTATAGTGCATGTTTTGTCGCGACTGTTGCTGTTATTTTCCCTGCTGAGTGGGAGTTCTGGCGTCGATCTACACGTCGTCTTGCGGGGATTTTCTTAACGAGGTATCTCCCACCCGCGGGGCACCCTCCCAACTGAGACAAGGTCTAAGCTCCCGACTGGGCATTAATAAATTACGTGTAAATGTTTGTAAGGAAGGTTGAGGGTAGAACAGGGATGAGGAAGGAAACGTCGCGCGCAGTCCGTGGTTCGTTTATTTGAACACTGCTCCGGCATTCTCCTTATATTGGTCGGAGTAACGACAGAAAACTACCGATCAGAGCAGACGACCGCTAGAATTCTCCTCCGGGTAGAGGCTGAATTTAACCTTGCTATCTAGCCAGTGTCGAAAATCCTGCCATTGTCGGGATTTGAACTCTAGGACAACCCGATCTGTATTGACATCAATTGATGCTGTGAGCCGGTCTTGCCACTTGGAAGTCATAAGCTACAAGTTTCTATTCTGCAAGTTTGAAGCAAGTGGGAATACTTGAAACAGCTCCTATTGGTCTTTTCCGTGTCGATGCGCAGGATCGACATCAATTGATGCTGTGAGCCATCTGAGCCGGTCTTGCCACTTGGAAGTCATAAGCTACGAGTTTCTATTCTGCAAGTTCGAAGCAAGTGGGCATTCTTGAAACGGCCCTATCGGTCTGTCCCGTGTCGGTGCGCAGGGTCGACATGAATTGATGCTGTGAGCCATCTGAGCCGGTCTTGCCACTTGGAAGGCATAAGCTACGAGTTTCTATTCTGCAATTTCGAAGCAAGTGGGCATTCTCGAAACGGCCCCTATCGGTCTTTCCCGTGTCGATGCGCAGGGTCGACATGAATTTATGTTGTGAGCCATCTGAGCCGGTCTTGCCACTTGGAAGGCATACGCTACAAGTTTCTATTCTGCAAGTTGGAAGCAAGTGGGCATTCTTGAAGCGGCCCCTATCGGTCTTTCCCGTGTCGATACGCAGGGTCGTGGCAGGCGCCGCGCAGCGCCGCGGGCCGCGTGGTGTGCCTGTCGGCGCTGCTTCTGGCCGTGGCCGTGTCGCAGTTCTTCTCGTCGGTGCTGGTCTCGCAGCTGGCCACGCGCTCCGCCAGCCTGCCCTTCCAGTCGCTGGACGAGCTGGCGGCGCGCGGCGGCTACCAGGTCATCATGTTCAACACCTTCTCCGCCACGCGATACGTCCAGGTCAGACCCACGTCGCTCTCGCTTCAATCGCTATTCGATCCTTACGCACACCGAAAAAAAAGAACCGTTGGAGTATACCAGATTCATGATGCTGTAACATGTTTCCGAAAAGAACCTTTGGAGTATACCAGATCCATGATACTGTAACAAGTTCCCAAAAAGAACCGTTGGAGTATACCAGATCCATGATGTTGTAACAAGTTTCCAAAAAGAATCGTTGGAGTATACCAGATCCATGATGCTGTAGCAAGTTTCCAAAAAGAACCGTTGGAGTATGCCAGATCCATGATGCTGTAGCTAGTTTCCAAAAAGAATCGTTGGAGTATACCAGATCCATGATGCTGTAGCAAGTTTCCAAAAAGAATCGTTGGAGTATACCAGATCCATGATACTGTAAGAAGTTTCCTTGCTACAGTATCATGGATCTGGTATACTCCAACGGTTCTTTGTTTTCGGTGCATGTTCCTCATTTACATGGTAACACGTCGATCGATTTTGCTGATTCTTTTTTAGTTCCAAACCAACAAATTTCCCATTGAAAATTTAAGTAAGGGCAAAATATTATAATGCTTGTTCTTTAAAATATGATACCATTTTGGTTGGGAACCAAATAACAAGGGAAGCTTATCGCTGAATCCTATGAATAATTGTATTAGTTTTGCGTTGTGGAACAATCCTATTGAAAAAATAAAAAAAAATAAAATGGGCTTGGCCGAAAGTTAATTTGAGGTGCATTTATTGCATACGAAAGGAATGTAAAACAAAATTATAGTAGTACGTTAAACTTCGGATTTACTATTTCGTTTGTGTAAAAATTGGATACTTAGATAATGAAATTAAGAACAAAATATTGTTTTACAATAAATTACTTTCGTTTTTTTAGAACTCAGTTCAATTTGCTGTACACTTTTATATTGAGTTTCTTATTGAGAGTGAGATTCACCTCGAGGCACAATATTAGCATCTTGAAAGAATATGAAAGCAATGTTATTGATTCCAAGATTTCAAAACATATTTTAAAACACAGGAATATTTCTATAATTTCTTTTCATTTTGTGATCAATGAAATTTATACTAATATTTTCTTAGACACATTAGGAGTCTACACTTAAGTTATATTTTCGAATGTTTCCCATAAAAATTGCGACATTTGTCACAGCGCTTTGAAGGTTTGAATCCACGTACTTCTACAAAAAATACAACGCCAAGGAATGAATCCATCCTTTTAACAATTTAATGAAACATTGTACAAGTCCAAAATCTGTAAGAAAGGTCAGGATTATTTGCGCCTGAAAAGTTAGGAGTTGCAAGGCGACAAAGCTCGACTATCAGGAAAATGGTCATTAACTTCTCAATAGAACTGCTACAAACGTTCTTGAAGGTCAAACAATGAGAATACCATTAACAGGGGGAAAGTCACGTTTCGACCATTATTCTGGGCAGTTTGTCTTGGCGTGACGATTTCTTTAATCGTACCACAAGTATATATTTACAGTAGATGATTATTTCTTCAAACTAAACTTTTGAATGGAATTGAAATAAGACTGAGATCTCATTTTAGTTTGTAGTTCCGCCTTTACGCAAGGTTATTATTTAATTATGAAGATCGACATAGATCCCAGGGGTCTATACATACCACTATGAGATCCATTGAACTAGAGAGTTATTGAATGAACTTGAAATAAGAAAGATATTTTTGTTTTTAGTTCGGTCTGTCCCATCAGGTTCTTGTTTAATTATGAAGATCGACGTAGACGCCAGAGGGTATATATAGACCACTTTGAGAACCACTTGTATATACTAATAAATATTTCAACTTTTCCATGGACTGTTACAATTCATATATAAATGCAATTAACGCATGAAGGAAATGCGTCATCTTGAGTGACTGAGAAATGAGATTGAATATTTGACGTAGAACTGATTTATTGTGTTTCTCTTTGAATGTAAACTCCATTTGTTTATCAAAAAAACAAATTTTAATTGTTTTGTGCCTATAAACAGAAACCAAGTTATATATTATTATTGGCTGATCTTATTTCCTTATTAATTAACTATTCCAGTTTTAATTTTTAGGGTCTACATTTGTTATTTGGGTCAAACAGTTATTCGGGCATGTACCTGTGCTTGTCATTATTATGGTCACATTCATCTAAATTTGACCGTGATTCTAGTTAGTTCGATGCACAGGAACCTGAATAGCCTGTTTTAATTAATGTTTGTAACGAATGCATACAAACTTTTTTGTGAGCAGCACTGCAATACAAATGCTCATTTTGATGCCTGCTCATTTTGATGGAGATATACATCCGACAATTGCAAAATCGGTCAGATAACATGTAACACCTGTAGTGTTCAGATAAGTCAGAAAAGCAGCTGCAAAAATGAACTGCCATACGTCTTTTCCTTGTGCAAAAGATAAGGTCCTCATAATTCGTGTCTAGCCAGCCAACCCGTTTTGTTTTAGAAGTTCAAATAACTATTAAGCATAATACCGATGTACTATGATAATGCATCATCTTTCTTTTCTTGATATGATTGTATCTAGGAAAGAATATTATGAAATTGTGTATTTTTAGAAAACACATAATCTAATAATTATTTTTATTTGCTGGTCTTTCTCACTTAACCTTCACGAAACACAGGCTGAAGCCTAGTAAAGTGTAAGAAGGAAGACGAGAACAAGATAATGACTGGTGTTAACTGAAACCGTAACACGCTAACCCCAAAAGGCGCTAAATGGAGAGCTTTCTCTCAAAAGAATCCTTCAATTGTGTCTACCTCCTGGGCAAGAAAGCAGAAAATATCGTTTACAGGTCTATATTGTTTGGTACATTTCCTGACTGAGGTACTTCATTATGAAGAATACAGCTCTTCTAGCCATTATGTTCGCTTCCGGCTACTGTTTATGAGAATACTCAATAAGACGTTATGATAAAAAGACGGGATTGTTTGCAACAGAAAGCTCCTGTGGCTTCTTCTTCTGACTGTTTTAGCATTTTACATATCGCTATAATATTTTATCTTCAGCACGAAGGGCCGATTATATAAGCATATGTTTGCCTCTCTGCTGATTTCAATTGCTAGTTCTTCTGCTGAATTTCACTGATTCAATTTTTCATCTTCCGCACAGTTATTGGGACGAGAGACTGGACATGTTTTCACTTGCCAGTTCAACAACAGTGAGTAGGCAACACAGCGGCGACAAAGACGCGGTTGTCTTGGTCGGGGGTATTTGCTTCTCGAGCAGATGCGGGTCTCCTAAATTCCCTTCCTGACGAGGGCGGGTCGTGCCAAAGGACCTTCCCTAGACAAAAACAAGGCAACTCGTGACGTCGATATCAAAGCGCAATTGCGTCGCAACCCTTCACTATTGCCAGCGCACGGGTTGCTCCTAAACGCTCAAAATGGCGCATTGTTTCACTTCTCTGCTACCATTTATCTCCCGCTAGAGCTTTTTTTTCTCTCCCAGTAATGTTTCGAGCTGGCGTCTAATAAAACTAACTTACGATCCTATTGACTACACTCACTTTCTCACTCGTAATGTTGCCAATTTAGAAATTGAAAATCATGCCCTGTAAGTAATACTAATGTTTTAAATAATAAAATTCGCGAATGAAATATTTGGTATTTCAGCTCCATTCTTGCTACAGAGTTTTTGAAGATGAATAAAAGAATGTTCATAAAATTTATTTTTATCTGATACGAACCGTACATTTACTTAAGTAAAAATATTTTTCGATATTCAAGCACTCGCACCACGTATTCATATGTGACACACACATCCACACACACTCCTCCTAACTTTCGCTCTTGATCCTAGAAATCAGGTAGTATCGTTTTACACACTTCACATTTAAAGAATCTTATCGCCTTTGGAAATTAACGTGCTTTGCATTATGTATTACAGTGTTTTATAATTACATGATTGGTGTTACTTCTTTCGTTCGCCGTTTTACTGTATTCTTGCAGCCTTGCACGGAAACCAACTGTAAGAGGATTTTGTTGATGGTAGAAATGGTTGGCGTTTTGGAGTGTATGCTCGGGATTAATGAAGTTTTAAACGATCCTTATAGAGCAATAAAATGCTTCTGCATTATCATCCTTTGAATATTCATCCAATATAGTACAACATTTCCACCACAAATGTAAGAGAAATATAAACCTTCCAAAATAAAATTCAGCAAAATGTCTCTAAATGCCACATGTTCATGACAAGAACACCACGACAACATTTGGAATTAAGAATAGAAAGTATCAAATAATGCTCAAGCGCACACCTTTCTCATCTGTTTACATAATATACAGCAACTGATAATTGCGAACTCGGTTCAATGAGGAAAAAAAAACACATACGAATCAAAATAGATTCCCTTATGATAAATATTTAATTGAATTTGCTGACCCTTCATAAATCATTCAAAATTAGAACAAACAAAATATTAAACAAACATTATATTGGTTAAGCAATAATGAGGAAATTGATTTATTTACTATTTATACAAAAATAATTCTTATTTATGAAAGCTACCTTCTTGTACGCTTAAGAATGTAATTTATTTTTTCTTTGCATGTTTTTGTGTTTGAGTTGTCATAGAACTTAAAAAGTAATCATATTTTCATATACTTTAAACAATCTTATGAAAAGAAAATTGATGATTTGCGGAAATAAATAAAACAAAAACAAAACAAAAAATTTAGATGGCTCTAATGTTGTCGGGAGCTATCTGTTGTTACGGAAGAATAATAATTCAATATTCCTTACTGCGTAAGGAAAGTAGTCATTTGTTTTATGTCGCAGATAAAAGTCATAGTCGAAAATCGTCACGTAATAAGCCTCTGGAGATAAACTGTTGTCATGTGCATTGTCTTAGTGATATTTTGTGCCCTAATTAATGACACAACGGCACACACCTGTCTCACTTTTTCGAATTGTATGCTTAGGTAATATATTGTCATTAGACTGGAAAGTATCAATTTGAATCGTATCATTAAAAATGGGAAAATGTGTAATAAAATGTGAAAATAATTTCAAATATTATAATGTAAAATGAGCAATTTTTAACTCTAATATATCTTAGAGTACAACAAACTGAATGACTATGGGAACGTTCGAACGAGTCATTTGAAGAATGAGATTCGTTCGATACACATCAAGATTCATGAAACCGCCACTAAACTACCTTGGAAACTTTGGAAAAATGTTCATTTTCTAATATGTGCATTGCTATAACAGTCTTCTTTGTCTTCAGTGTTTATGAGTTTTTATTCTTGAGTTCTCTGGAAAATAGTGAAAAATGGACGTACTTTATTTTCTATAACTTCGAAACAATTCTGCTTGTCGAGTTGTATTGATTGTAAAGTTTCATTTTCAAATTATGTTTTTTCTACTCCATTTTTGTATACTTTTTGGAACTTCATACTTCATCAAAAAGGAAAATTGATGTTTTTCTCTTTCATAACGATTTAACATATATTTCAACTTCATTGTAAATAGTCGTTTCTCAGAACGACAGTCTTGAAGTAGTTTAAAATGAGAGGCCTCGACTAATTTTACTTTAGCTTCCCACATAGAACTATCTTAGTGATTTCATAACATTTGGAATTTTTGGACCTCATTACACGATTAACCATTACTTGTAATCTTATCATATATTCTGCGTTATCTGTATTTGTTTGGTTATTTTATTACGGGGTTTTTTATGCGATATAACTTTCTTTCAAGAGAAAGCTAGTCAAATTACTCCCTCTCGAAATTCTGCTATCATAAACTACCACAATTACATAAAACAGAACTACTGAAATATTTTTTACTTCAATTATGTTTTGTATGCGAAATGACAGCAGAAGATTTTATTCCTTCATTTCTATTATATTGTTTTTTTACTTCCACTAAAAAACACTGCCTATCATTTGTCATAAAATTTGTCTTCAACGGCCACTAATGACGCTTGTTTTTATGAGTGCCCATATGTTCCTGTCAAACAACATAGAATATTAACCTCCCTTTGCCCCTTGCTTTTCTCTCGCAACTTTTTGTTCTGAAACGTTTTTCATACATTTCGCCTTCCTGTTGACATTTTCCACGTCATTAACCGTCGTTTCCAGTTTTATTTTTCTGATAGAATGAGTGACGAACTGATGATCCATAGCGTTACCTATCGAGACTCGCGTCAAATAAATGAACCGTCACTAATAACAGTCATTTGTTACGATGAATAATTCACTTAATAGGCTAGTACTAATGTACAAAATCAGTGTTGCCTCTGCAAAACTATATTTATTGTGAACACTTTGATTCGCTTTACATACTGAAGAATTGATGTACCGTTTCAAATGTCTCAAAGTCAGAGTGGTTCAAACACACTTCTAGAATATTTTCTGTCACAACGTTTATTATTTTTGGGGGGGGGGGGGGGGGTGCGGGGGGGAAGAGTATTTTTAACTGGGTCTAAAACTAGTGCCTGACTTACAGAATTGGTGTTTTGGAGGATAAGGTTTTGGAAGAGAATTCCGAAAGCACGCTTCCGAGTGAGTGTCTATGCATACTATAGGGTGGTCCGAGACATAAGGGAAACTTTTATCCGTGAAATGAGTACGCGTACTTTATGTTTTTTCTGCTTTGACGCTAAAAAAGCTCAAATATAAATACTTATTGCGATTGGAAAGGATAACCCATACAGAATTGATGCCAACACTTAACTGTATACTGAGTTAATACGTAAATTCTAGAACTCAATGTTTTATTGGTATTAAATAATGCACGATTATATCCAAATCATTTTATTTAATATTTAGAAAATGTTATTTTGTTAATATTCTTTTTAAAAGTTATTTTATGAAGCGATAAACCTTCTGATGAACTTGTACGTAAAACGTTTAAAAATGCTTTTGTTCCTCTTTAATCGTAATTAATCAGAGAAGTTTTGCATCAACTTGAACGCTCTTTCAGATGAACATTCACTGATCAAAACATTGAAAAGCTTTTCTTTGTTTCTCCAAACGAATCATATTGCCCAAAATCGAACATTCTAGAGAAAACAACTGTCATTAATTTAAGACGTTCAAAGAATAAATTGATTTTGACCGAAATGAAAATCTTACATGAATTTTCTGGTAATAATGGACGCACAAAGTTTTTCGCTGCGTGGAGGATGTAACGTTTACCATATTGTGAATACATTTTTCATTGGTTAAATTTACGACCATTTTTACTTTGGTTTCTTGGTCGACATAATCGTCAATGAGTGACAAGAGAGACTTCATCAGTGAAAATACCATTAATGACTCACTATGAAAGTTTGCCTTATATACTGCTTATTATCAATCGTATCGCGTAAACCTTCATTGGCTTTAAAAAGCACACATGTTGGTAAGATGGTTATACTGCCTTTGTACTCATTACTGCGTAGGATGTTCACCGATGAACAGGCAGAGATCTAACAGTGCTGCCCGTATCCTTGCTTATAATTTTCAACAGGGCACATAAAACATTGACATTTTCAGGAAATAAAATCGCTCTCCGCCATTCTTTGTGCATGATAAAAGAACTGGAGGGTCGAATTTTACAATTTCTCTCTGTTCTCCACCTAAAGTGTTAATTATAAAGGTCTACTAGCTTTTCTAGTTCATCTATGATCTATTTCGTGTCTCAGTTCAGGTCATCTCTGAGGCTTTGAAGAGTGGATTTCAGGGTTTGTAGTCACTTCCTGACTTTCGCTTCGAACGCATTTTTAACAGCAATACGCATACGGAGGTAAATATTAAGGTTTGTTCTAGAAGACACCTTGATACGACCTGTTTTAGAAGCTGTTTAGTATCTTTATATTCAAGATTCCCGTCTACAATTCGTGTTCCAAACTGTTTGTGTGTGTTCGCTTCCAGAAGAGCTGTCCAACCTTGGTTATGGCAATAAGTGGTTCTTTATTACGGAAATTAAATAACGATCGGTAAACGTTCTTCTTTTGACTTCCCACATCTAAACATAACAACAGTTTTTTTTATCATAGTCTAAAGTAGGCAACAGTTAATGTGTGTATCTTCGCTTTGAAAACCAATTTTTGTGACTTCGGGCATACTTTATTATTTCCGTTTATTCATTGAATTCTTTGAATTGAGTACTTATTAAAAAAATGTCAGCAATGTTCCAAGTGCCTCAGTGGTACCTTCAAGAATATACACGCGTATCTCTCATAACTTAGCTGACTCTAAAATAAAACGTTGCTACTGATTTTGGAGTAAATGAAAAATCTTTCAAACTTGCGATATTTTCACTTGTTCCAGGTCGCGTGTTCTCTATCAGCTTTGGCAAATCTGCTGCAAATATATATTTGCATTAGAATCAAAAGATGAAGCGCTTTAACGGTTCATAAGATGCCAAAGAAGTTGGGCCGCTTTTCTCTTTCTCAATTGTATCCAACGCGCCTTTTCATCTTTATAGTGCAGTTTTTAAAGGGGACGTTTAGACGCTATTATTTTATGTTTTCCGTCCCTATTAAAAAATATACTCTATTTAAGTGCTGTGTAATGCCACCGGACATGTTGTTTATTTGAGAAACGATTGCGTTTACTAACAAAAGTTCAAGTAATTACGAGCACGTCGATACCAGAATCGCGTTTGCTGAGTCAGCAAATTACTGACAAGTTTCAATGGCAACTGACAATTTCTTACGTGTACGAAGTTTTCATTTAAATTGTTTTGACATGCAAAAAAATAGGTATGGGTTAGAAAAAACAAGACTTTTGTGAACACCTTATACACACGTTTACACACAAATCATATAAATAACCAACATATTCCACACACATCAACACACACAAATACACTCTGCGCGTACGAAACACACTCATACACATGCCAGAAGCACACATTACATACAACAGGCGCAGATTCCAATCCATTCAGAGAGTTCACACAGGGTGGAGCCCATATCCTTTCGAAGAAGAACGGGTTGTGGAGGAGGAAAACCGTAAGTGGTGCGAATGCACGGTGTAAGATCGTGGATGAACAGCCCGGGGTCCACAGCACTACCCGTCTCTCAACTTCTCGCCTACTAATATATACGTCTGTGAAGATTTTGTTTTGAAAGGAATTTGAGCCTTACAACTCGATCAAGTACGTACATTTCTTAAATGGAAAAGTAGAGGTTCCAATATGTGCTATGTTTGTGCTTATTAACTAGCTTTTATGGTTAAAACACTGGATTATTAATAATATTCAGAATATGAATTAATTATCTCTTATCGGCCGGTCATGGTACCTTACTTATTTTCAGATCGTTACAACACCAATTACAATAAAGTACAAGTATTTCCTTTCGCGATAAATTATACGTTTTCGAAGCAGAGAGAAGAGAGAGAGAGAAGAGGGAGA
>BOPP01000174.1:179281-208115 GCA_017312745.1 Gryllus bimaculatus
GGAGTCGCTGGGAGTGAGTCGCGTGGAGTCGCTGGGAGTGAGTCGCGGGGAGTCGCGGGGAGTCGCTGGGAGAGAGTCGCGGGGAGTCGCTGGGAAGGAACCGATTGGCCGGCGCCGGTGCAAAGTCGGCCTGGAGGGCGCTGGGAACGAATTGGAATGAGTCGGATGGTTATGCCGCTTTCTTCACTTCATTGTGGTTCAGAGAGTAGCCTCTTAAAAGAAAATTGCCTGACCAACCACTTACTTGCCAAGTCATAAAAGCAACAGGTGTTTATTAGAAAGTAAATAAGCACGCACTTTATAGAATTCTTGGACATCGTATCGGATATCTGAGCTTAATGGTTTATATAATGAAATGTAGATGTGACAAATAGTTGTTTTTACGATTAAAAGGAAAATGGCTCACTCTTTTGTCACAGCTGCTTCATGTGCTTTCGCGGCTGTGCCACAGCTGGTTCTATATCACTAACATTTGTGAAACCTTTCACATAATTAATACCTAAATTGTTTCATGTCCTCCAAATCATTACTCTATATAAATCCTTCATTTTAGAGGACGGAGATCAGGGAAAGCTAGAGTCGGTACGCCACGCACACCCTCGTTTTATTGTTCCTTCATTTTCTTTTCTTCTCTTTTTCCATATTGGCACGGGTTACAATAATTGCACGTGCAACGATGCTTGCGACGATCGCACCGCTATCTTGATGAGGAAGCTACAGTCTCACAAGGGAACTCTTACTGGCTAGTGCTCTACATCTTGTGATGTGAATGACGTAGTAATGGGCTCCGCAAGATTGAGATAAAAAATTTTTAATTATGCACATTGCGTAAATGGAAGTCGACTGGATATCGATCCCTTGGAACTAATGAGGGACCCACAGGGGTTCTGATTATTACTTTATTGTTCTGGTATATTATCACGAAGGTGACGGCAATATCTTACAAATTCATAGACATTTTCCTGCAGGAAAAGGTTTGTATAAACGATAATAGTTGTTAGAAGAATGATGTCACATGTGTTGTAAATATGTCGTGATAATGTTTTATTATTATTTCCTCTGTCCGATGCAATTCTCTTTTTTATGTACTTTTTTGCTTCATTTTTCTTTTTGTTTTCTTTTAAAAATTGAACTACTGAGAAAAGTATGTTGCTTGAGTTTTATAATTGCTTGCCTAGAAATATTAAGTGTGGTTCTTACACCGATTCATCTGGGGCTCCCAAGTAAATTGAATTGGACTGCGGATTCTGCACAGAGAGATGGAATCCAGAGAGTCTCCATGATGTTCGGGACCAAATGACCAAGAAATAATACATTCATCTTGTCAACTTTTACGTGCGTGTTTTGTCTCAACTGAATGTTTGTTATCACTTTGCACTTGCAGAATCCTTATGAAACACGTAGGAAAAGAGTATATAATTCCGCAGAATGTGAAGGATTCTGATGTTTCTAGCTCATTTTTAAAGTGTTGCTTATTATATAAGAATAAGTGATTAAATGTGTTGCTTATTATATCGAAAATGCCATACCTTTAATGTTCATATGTTTATAATTGATGCAAGGCAAACAGTTTTAAGCGAGATAGTCGAGACTGTTAAAATGCAAATAGGTTGTAATTCTTACAAATATTTAGGTTATATTAAGGGAGGTATTTATTTTAAGCGACGTTAGATTGCTTTTATTTCTAGGTCTGGAGATTCGTTCACATACTGCGACATAAATAAAATTTGTCAAATAAAATAATCGCACTTTTAAATACTTCCTGTGCTTATGAGTACTGATTGTGTGCAAATTCCTTCACGTGTGCCTTGGGGTAAAAAGATGAGGATAATTCGACAAGTCGCCTCTGACCATTCTCTTGTTAGTGTAACATCCACAACATATGAAACCGTTTCAGGAGACAGTGATATTAACTGGCAAGTTAAAATTACAATATATCTTTTTTTTGTTATATTTGTTTATTTAATCGTCTTATTTGAGCTTATTAACGTAATTATTCGCGAAATAGTCATGAATACCACACGTTCTTTGAAAAGTATTTATAAATCAACTTGTCGCTTCGTTGACTTAAACGTTATTCTCGATCTTGCACAATTTATACCAGTCGCTCGTGGATTTATCAAAAATTTTCAGTGAACTTTTAATATTAATAATGAAGATAGTTAAGTTTTTGAAGTAAACGTGTATAATAACAATCGTTCTCTTTTTCGCCTCATAAAAATAATTGAATTGTGACGACATATTTCGTTAGTTCCACTGTAATAAAAATTAAATGAAGTAACGCCTTAGACGGAAAATCAGCCTACTTCATTTCCTAGGCGTCAGTTTCATTTCCTCTGGTGTACTGTTAACATACTATCAAGTTGTGGTACGCTGTTCTCGTTACGTTGACGCTTTCGGCGAAAGCACGGACATAAAGTTGTGATGTGGAGCGGAGATTGGTCATAGAGGGAGTGCCAGAGGAGGTCGCTGGATTTATGGAGAACAGTAAACAGGATGAGAAGTGACCATTAACGTTCATGTTATAGTTTTCTTGACATCAGTCTAGAATTATGAGTGTTTTATACTGCTTTGCAGCTTTCGAGAGTACTAAGAGAACGCGGTATTGTATTTTTATGACTGAGATTATCTTGATGTTAAGCATGTTACATTGTTCAAATCCGCAAAGAGAAATACGAGTTCTAATAGAAACGATCGGGAATGAGAAGGTCTCGGTCGCGACACAAGATATAGTTTTCCACGCGGAAATAAATTTCTCCTATCTGTTATAAAAATGCTGACACTAAATGTTCAACACCTCTCAGTACATATCTTGGGATACAGCCGTGTCTTCAAAATATTTCCACCACTTCTAGTTAGTGATAAAAAGTTTTAGTAATCAAAATGAGCGAATATTTGTGTATTATTCATAATTACAATTTATGTTCGTATCATTTCCTTACGTTTTAAATGTCTTTTGAATAGTTCTTCTCGCCTCCCCTTTTTTTGAATGTGGAGAATACGGAAATATTTTTGTGACACTTCTTTCGCTAGCCTCTATCGAGATACCGATATTTGGGTTCCCCACTTGTCTTATCGCGAGATTTTTGTTAATATTTCTGTACGCACTTTACAATACATGTTTATTGTAACTTATTCTTTTTAAAGCAAAATAAGTTTTTCGAATTGATTTGACATCTTTTGGAAGTCAACAATTGGCGCCGTTCAGGGGAAGGGGAAACCCACTTGGAGGGGGAGACAGTGAGGTGTTTTTAATAGGAAGTCTTCGATAATTAGAAGTCGTGAGGAAACGTGCGTAACATACTGCATATTTTTTGTAAGGAACACCACCGCAAATTATTATTTAGCCCACCTGGCAGATTCATCATCTGTCTAAATATTAAAATAATAAACTAATGAAATGATTTGGATTTTTCGCAATTGGTCCCTCGTTAACACGTCTTCATTCTGAACATAGAAGCAGACAGTTCTTGTTCACGGAGTAGTTCTCGCGCATACTCTCGCCACGTGAAAATTTCAAACGTACACTGTAATAGTGCGTTTACTGAGGTAGCTGTGGATGACATTACACATTTTTACGTTGGTGATGAGCTACTGAGTCTGACTCGATCAGACTAGTGAAAGATTCCAGAGGAATACTTGATGTTTAGTGTTGTATCTGGACGCATTTATGACGCGGGTTTTTCTAAATGCATTTTCCGCTCAGATGCGTTGATAATTGGGCGTTGCTCAGATTGAAGGATATTTTATGTTAGTTACAATGCCATAACTTCGTAATAATTGATGAACTTACCTAACTCACCATGTGAATTTTTCTTTGTCAGCGCGCAAATAATGAACATAAAACAAGTACACGTTCTAAAGCGATAAATGTCCAGCAAATGTCAAGTTCGAGAGAAGGGTCAGAAGTCATCAGATCTTCAATAAGTAACATATTGTGAGTGATAATTATATTTCTCCACTATGCAAATAATTCTAATTCAAAACATTGGTTGTTTCTGCCGCATCTTATGTTCTACTGGAGGAATTTCTCCCCGGGGTCGGCACCTTGAAAAGTTACTTCTCTGAATACGTTCTCGGTTGTTGGTAGTTACTTCTCTGAATACGTTCTCTGTTGTTGGTAGTTACTTCTCTGAATACGTTCTCGGTTGTTGGTAGTTATTTCTCTGAATACGTTCTCGGCTGTTGGTAGTTACTTCTATGAATACGTTCAGACTGCGTCCTCTTAGTGCTTTCGACACTCGTGTGTCAAGAGGTTCTTTGTACAAAGTTCCACAAATCCCGCAAATCATAACGCAGCTGTCTCGCACCACACGCTCTTTCCCCGACAGCCTTCCTCGACTTCCCCGTGACATCTGGCGAATGATTGAGCTTTCTCAGTGGAAGTCAGGACGCTCAGGTGTTGCTGCCGGGGCGAGCGGCGAATCTGTGCACAGTGAGTTCGGTGATCAAAAAATAAACTCAAATTTATTTGCATTGAAAGTATGAAATATGTTTCTAAATTATAAAAAGGTTTTTTTCTGAGCACTGTAAAAATCAAATTTATTTTTTTTATGTTGGAAAATCCAATGTTCTAACAAAATTACGAACAATATAACATTTTATCACATCGTATTTTATCACAAGAACAAAATAAAATTAAATGAGTACAATTAATGGATTTCTCATGTATTCATACTGTGAATAAACGTTTATAAAATAACTTTACTTAATGTGAAGCGACATCTATATCATTCATGTGAAATTTTTTTTGGGAAAAAGGACGCAGGCAATTTGTCGTGAATCTGAAAAAAATGCTCTTCTACAAGAAAAGATTCAAGACGAGAACTGTCATTCATTTTAAATCACCTGTAAGAACAAGTGCGCGAAAAGAAACCAGACTGACAGAGTCAACATTTAAATATATCTCGCGACACCTAAAATTGCAGAAAACCAAACAAATATTCTCAATGAAGATGTGTTTTAAACAAAGCAAGCAATGAACATGCAATGATATTTTCAATGAAGTGAATTGTAATTTAATTTTTGCTCTATAAGAGCGCTCTGAAGCATAGCGAGCACAGCTAAATTACGTGATTAGGGATACTAAGGTGTTAAAACATGTTTTACTACACAGTTGCTGCAATTTTTTTCTTATCCGTGAAAAATAAACGTCATGAATTGAAATATAGTAGGTCTCAAGGAAGAGTTTTGTGAAGTTAAGGTTTCACAATTACTGTGAACCTGTACTAAGTCAGTAGGCATAATGTTGCCAGCAGTGAGCCATTTAAAGCCCGTAACTCATTGATTAGGTCGTTCTATAAACTTAGGTCATGGTAAAATCCTCGTTCCCTCTATTCTGTAGTTAGGTCCTTGCCTCATGGAGCTACTAAGATCCTTGCCTTTGGTGTAAGTTATTTGATTACAATAGTTTATGAAAACCTTTTTCCTAAACCTCACTTTCATTCGGTTAATCAAGCAAGTATTATAAAGAATACATTTAAGAGACAACGTTTATCTTTGTTGATAGAAACCGCGTATTTTAAAATTCCATTGACGTCCATTGAAGTAAATTGTGAAATTGAAGTGGTGAGAAGTGGAATTTCAAAATTCCAAAGCGTCTAATATACATGAATAGGTTCTTATCAAATTAATAGTAAAATAAAATAAAATAAAATAAATAATAATATTTTTTATTATTACTATTACTGAGTTTATTTGTGGTGAGTCTCATCCGAAAAGACCTGCGCATCTACCTACCCACAAAATTTAGCGTACTGTCGTAAATAAAGGATTTTAACCCCATCCGCAATTTCCTTTCCGAACTTCGCCCATCCCGTGCGCATGTCCGCCCCTCTTCCCGCTCGACTTCCCCTCCGCACCGTGGCTGCGGCGGGACACTAACAATTGCGGATAATTCTAGATACTTGTTTCTCTTATGCTTCGCAGCTATGATTCGTCGTAGGAGAATATCAAACAATAAACGGAACTTTCAGTCCTATCTTTCCCATTTTGTTCCAACTCTCATCTCAGGAGTTGGGTGTGGAATCCATCATTTACCCGGGAAAACATTTCCATCGTATGCAGATAATGTCTTTTACTGGTCACATGCGTCTTTAACCCCTGTTATCATGCAACACTGCAGGTTTGTTAATTGCACTTGTAAATACCTGTACGTTAAAAAATTTAACATCCTTAGCAACGTAAATAAATAACTATCGATTCCTCGCAAGTCAAATGTTTATTAGGAAAAAATATGGCGACGTGCAAAACAAATCAGATTCAAACACAAGACAAACGACAAACACAAAACAAGACCAATTCAGAGACAAACACAATAAAAGTAACTCATATTAGTTTTTGCAATAATTATTGTTAATTGTAATATTAGTAGTACAATTAAAAATTTATAGTAGGTAAATTAACATCATTTTCCTGGCATTCCATCAAATAAATCTCAGATAACCATACGTACAGACGATCTGAAGGCGTCGTCACTAGAAGTCGACGCGCCAATTTCCTCACCAAAAGTCATTTCTTTAGGTATTTTTAGATTCAGTACAATTATTTGCATTCTTCTTTTCTCACATCACAGTTTACGAATATTGTTTAAAGGCATATATCGCAAGCAACTCCTCCTCGCAATATTGTAGTATTATGACGCAGCATCAGAATTTATTTGTTTACTATCGCAGCAATCTCGAAATTCTCGCATAAATCGTGAGATTTTATGGTGACCGATAAAATTCTGAACATACCACGAAATTGTACATTACAGTGTTATTACTGCCTCGTCCAAATTAAAAATCTCGGCTCCTCTACCTTCGTCTTGCTTTTTAACTTTTGACCTCTGCAGTAATAACATTTCTAGACATATTAATTGCTATTACAATGTGACAAAATTACAGAGATGCCAGATCTCCGAGCAGTAAGGCATTCATAATATTCTTTCAAGGAGGCGACTTAATGAAAATTTTATCGCGTCAAATTGATTGGTCAAAAAATTATTTTTTATCAGAGATTGTGACAACCAATTTTAAAAACTTAATCTTAATAGTCAATTTCTATTTTATCGCTACTGCTTACGCAACTTATGTAATGTTGGGCGAAGAAAATAGCGAATATTTGGAGGGGAAATGCTCAATTATTGCCGAGCCCTGATAATGCAAAAGTGGACAAATTCAGTTGCTAAATTGAGAAGAAAAAAATCTCTAACACGTGGTGTAGGCAGATTCCATGTTTTGTGGGTCCGTGATACCGAAAAATCGATTGACGGCAACCTGTCGGTCCGTCTATCTGGTGTATGTGAACAACACTAACGCCTGAACTATGCGTACAATTTTTTCCAAGCTGAATAAACAAGTAATATTTCAATTCTTCTATTAGGAAAACGAAAAATTTAGAAAATTTCAAAAAAACTGTACGTTGGGCGGCTATAGATGGCAGTTGGCTAGAGAGTGTAGCTAGTCTGAAAACTTAGATCAGACCAAAGAAATTAGAAGACTGTTACGAGAGGAAGCCTGTGCAATTCTGTATCACCTCTAGTTTCTTTGGTAATGTGATAGATTCATCAAAGTGGTTTTCAAATACACGCTTTCCTGTAACAAATCTGACAAGATAATGTTGCGAAACCGAAAGCCATATTTCAAATTTTGAAACGATTTTCTATTTTTATTTGCAGTAGTAGATATTTTACACCCATCAATGATATCGGAAAATTAAATTCTTGAGATCAGTCTTTAAAACTCTTGACATCCATAACACAGAAATTTGTTATGGCTTAAATAGAGAAGATTCATATTCAACACCTCTCCGCTTATTAAAAACAATACCCTGTTATCTTGTAATTTGCCTTGTGTAAAAATCTTTCTATTGCTATTTTCATTAATCGTAGCTATTATTTAATGACCAAAAGAACAGATAAACTGAAGAAATTAAAGATACTTGTAAAGGCATAAGTATTTTTGAGTGTTTAAAACGGGATTTATTCGTCGAAAACGTTCTTACAATGATATGTCAGTTATAATTACTAAATTATCACGGGAGATTGTCATAACTCATTCGTTACAATTGCAACGGGTAAAGAAAAATGAAAGGCATGTTTGAGCAAGTTACCCCTAATGGCACTGTTTATGAATACACTTTTCTATTTTGTTCACACATAAATAATTACAATTAGTTACTTATTAGATAATTGAGCAATAAATCTGTTTTCCTAAATGAATGCTATGATGAGTTGATTTCAAGACACCAAATGATTTATTGGTGCGATATCACACAGACTTTTGTATTCATATTTGTGTGATCTTCCCATTTGTAATATATGCCACTTTATGCTAAAACGTCATAAAGGCGAATCGCTTTCGACCAGTCTCTTTTAGAAAGGCAGTGAAACATTCGTTCCGTCGTTAAACGTTGAAGGATATTAACCTCTCCCTTCCTCTCTCTTCACCGTTACCAGCACTGAAACTTGGCGCAGAAATATATGCTTTTAGTCTTTCATCTCTTACACCAGGGAGGAAAAGAGAGTGGGCATTGTTTAGACAGAGATATACTTAAAATTATGAAACGTTACAATTCGCATTGCAACCTGCATTTCCTGGTGAAAAAGAATTGTAAAAGTATTGTGATATTATGTCCTTCAGGAGTTACATAAAATGAGTATATTTCTATCCGCCTCACAGAGGAAACTAAGCTGGGGGCACTAGGCTACATCTGCGCGAAATGCTGACATATCAGGTTCGTCACAATTGAACATGTAAACCAGGTCCATGCAAACCATCTCGTCAACATAAATAGAATTTGTGTGTGTGTGTGTGTGTGTGTGTGTGTGTGTGTAAGGAGCAAAGCGCATCCTGCATTACCAGACGGTCTTCGGGGCGCCCACCATTCTCCGGTAACGGTAAGAGACTTCAGCTCGAGATATCCTCCCTCATGGAATGCGGCACGGAGAAACGAGATCTGTGTTACCAGGAACTTCCTGCATATGCAAGTAAACTTATTTTTAAATGGATACATTTTTAAAAGAGGTTTCATATCAGACGGAAAGAAGATAACTGATTTATTCCCTTCCCCAGATTTTGATTGTTTTCCACATCCTTAATCTTAATCAGAATTCAGTATTTCCAATTTACGGTATGCAAAATGCATGTTCCAGCTTTTTGAAATTTTGAAGAACGTTTCGTGAAATAATTGATTTGGTCGTTTTTAACTTTTTCTTCAATTTTACAGACGATTCATATAAAATGCGTTCTTTTGAGCGTTCAGTGTTAACAAAATATTTCGTAGTTTTCTCGTTGTATGAAATTTTGCATAGGTGATGGAAATTGAGAACAAATACTAGGATCGAGCGGTTGACATTCGAGATGATGACGTTCGATTGGTTGAGGTTCGAGCGGTCGACATTCGAGACGTCGAGTTTCGAGCGGTTGATATAGAGCGGTCGAGCTTCGAGAGGTTGAAATCGAGAGGTTCAGTTCTAGCGATCGAGGTTCGAGAGGCCGACGCTCGACCTTCGAAAGGTCAATGATCGAGCGATTGAATTTAGATCGGTCGTTCCACTATTTAACAACTAAAAATTCAGAATTAGCCGCCATCACAGTTCTTCGGAGGTTATTGAGAAGTGTGGAGAGAGCAACCGACAACACATGTGAGCCTAGTTTTGCGGCTAACTGCTGCACATGGGACGCTCTCGCGAGTCTTTTTGCCAGGAGCGCCCGAGGAGTGCAGATGACCTTGATCTCGGCGTGCAGGTGGCCTTGATGCGGCGCGGAGGCGAGGCCGGTCGGCCGGCTGCCTGGGGCGTCGCGGCGCCCCCGTGGCGACGCCGTTGGACTGGCCACACATCTCTTACGTCTCCGAGACGAGCCCACCTTTGAAATATAAGCCAATCAGTGGTCTGCTGCAGCGTGAATGCTGCTGAACAAAATGTCACGAAATGGTTTTTCAAAAAGTAGCACTCACACTGCTCAAGAACAACAAATAAAATACCGTCAAGTAACACTGCAATAAATGAAATGTTTTAACAAATTTAACAAAAAATCTTCACGAATAGTGCAAAATATAGTGTAGTATATACAGTACACTATTGAGGATAGATTAAGTCTTCTCTTTGGCCTTCATTTATGATTCGTTGGATAAAATCATTGGACGTAACTAAAAACATTACAAATTAGTAAGAGATTTGAAAAATAAAATGATGTGGGAGGCTTAATAGAATGAATTGTAGGAAACCGAATGCCCCTGAGAATGCGGGTCAAATCTCCTTGGTCCACAATAGCCTACTCATCCTTTCACCAGTGACTAGCGTGCTAGTTGTTAATTTAAGAGAGAATCATTAAAAATCACCTGCAACATAGAAAACTACTTGAAAGGTCGTGACGAGAATATTACATTCTATTACTGTCCCCCCTCACTTGCCTTGGCCAGCCTGCCTTGCTTGCACCTCATCTGCTTTGTTCGTGAAACGTGTGAAATTGGCTGGCTGTGATTGATCCCTGCGAGCACTTTGTCCTCCCTCGTGATGCGCCATTAGCGACTGTGACTCGGCACCAGCCTGCTTTTCCAAAGCTTGTTCACGATTGAAGAAGGTTTCAGAAGCGAATTTAGTAGCCCAGGCGAAAGTCGAGGTAACCCACATAAGTATTGTTTGAGAAAATCGAGAGCGCACTGCTGTGAGAGAGAGATATTATCAATAGGAGTCCTGTGTGCTTGCATGACTGAAGAATGAAAATAGTCATCAAATAAAATGCAACAAAACACGTTTGTTGATTCTACAACATAAGTAAATTTTTCACTGAACCATTCGACGTTTGTAAATGAACCACAGAAAATATTCTAGAACTGGTTATTTCAAAATGAAATTTTGTAGGACGTTCTTTCTTCATTAAGATACTCTATCCACTGGAATATTTGATTATATGGATGAAGTTACAAGAAAATGAGACCCAGATTCCCCACTCCGTGTTACGAATTATCGTTTTTTAAATTCACGTTTAGTATGTCTTTACGTTAAAAATGAATTTCCATTATATGACATTTGTAAGAAAAAACCAACTGTTATTCTGTGTGGTTTGCTCGTACAATTCACAGTCCCTAATATATATTAGCCGGGCCATGTACTAACTTAGTTTTATAAGGAGTGCTAGATGATCGTATAATGAGACACTCACTCATATATTCTTCGGTTGAATGATTCTTCGTCTATTGACTAAAACAAAACGTATTGCTCTACGCTGTAAACCAGTTTTTAATGACAATGCAAAGATAAAACTGATTAGTCTAATTTTTATCAACTTCTTAGCAATTTTAAATAGCTGACGCCTTCAGTTCGTTCTTCCCTATGTACAAGTCAATCAGCTAGAAAAACTAGGCGATAATGTAAGAATAGAGGTAATTCACAAACGTTATGATGACCCAGTAAGAAGTAGTTGATCTCAAAATGTGCTTCTTATCTGTTTCAAGCGAAGTCGCCAGATTTTCCATTCACAAATAGAAAAATTACAATACACTATAGATAAATACACTACAGGATAGATTCACTATAGAACATATCCCGGTTCTTAGTTACAAAATAGGTTGTGATAGTTACTCACCTTTCGTGTGAGCGTTTCCTGCTACATAATGTGGCTGGATAGGCCGGCGAAGTCCGCATATAACGGCAGGCGATTGAGAAGAGAGGAAAAGCAGTAAGGGAATGGTTAAATAAATCAAGTGGCATGCATATGATACATCTATGAATACTAATGAAACAATAAAAATGTGCCCTCGCGGCAAAAATAATGTTTGACGATCATTAGAAATAATGATGACTGAAATTATTGTGAGACTAGGTAATAATTAACATGGACTATAAGTAAATAATGGCCTATATCAATACGCACTAAAAGGCCAATAATTTTATCTCACTCTTTTCTACACTTACTTTTTGAGTGTACTTTACGAGAAAGGGGCAGAAATCTTACAAATTGTTAACAGAAGTGCAAAGAAAACACGGTTTAGGTTAAGTTATGAAATATGAATAATTAAGTGGGCTGGCTATTAGAGGAGGTTGAGTTTAACGTCGCGCGAACTCGAGTGGGAATCGCATTTCAAAAGAAGTGAGTCCATTGGGAGGTATGTTAAGATAGGAGACACAACGAATGAGAAATTTTGCTGAAGACCCACCTTTCTAGAGACAAGGTCATACAGACTAATTTGAGATCATTATACATTACTTGAACTTCGAAACCAGATCCCAGGTCAAATAGCGCGAACCTGAGGCGAGTATGTAATTAACATATTGGAAATGGCTATAAACGAAGTTCAGTAATTTTTCGTAACGAAAAAATGAAATAAAACGAGAGAAGGGGATGAGAAAATCGAAATAAGCAAGCAAGGTAATGGTCGGTGAGATGAATTCGTATGATGACGAGGGATAGCGTGAGGGAGGGGAGGTGCCGACAAGGTGATTTGTCAAAAATAACGAGTTGATGAGGCACGACATGACGTGTGCGATGTGTTCATGACTGTATCGAGGAGACAAGACGAGACTAATGTCACTGCATTGAGGCGACGAGTCATGACAGCGACCGTGACGATATGTGACGTGACGAGACTATAGGAGATGACGTGGAACACGGCACGAAAACGTATCACAATAGAACAAAATAAGGATATGAGGATGATGTGAAGTGGAGGTACGTCGGGGGGAGACGTAACGTGATGAGACGAATTGGACTTGGAATACGGACAGGCATCGAAGTAACCGGCACAGAGCGGCGCCATGAGTGTGATTGTGCGAGGACGTGTGTGCGTCGTGACGTGTCGAGGCGATGTTATGATGAACGAGACCAATTCCTATGAGCGATAGACAGACGGTGACGAGCGCCTGCGCAGACTGCGCGGGGGGAGCGATGTAGTGATGGCGCACACGGCATGACGAGGTGGAGCTGGCAGCGAGGCTACGAGCACTACGCGTCGCAACCGGAAAGTGCAGGCTGCCTTGAGCGAGATGGCCGTGGGCGTCGTTAACTGGCAGAGCGCCAGCCCCAGGCGCAGCCGCGGGTGGCACTTCTGCGCGGTTGCCCAGCGGGCGCGGTGAAAGCCAGCCGGCCGCGCGCGCCGCCGCGACGCCGCGTTCACACAGCGCAGGCGCGCAACGTGAGCCCACAGCGTGCCGTACCGCTTTGGTCGTACAGCGCATGGCAAGGCCACGTAGCGATGCGTCCGGTCCTGCGGCCGCGGAACACGCGCGGAAACATTAGATAGGGCCTACTTCAAACTACGTTGATTAATTGGTTTTCTACTAGAGAACCCAGGCCCATATTGCATCGCCTACTGCCAGACAACAACTGCACACGCTACTGCTGTCACGTGAATTGTTAATCAAGTTTTACCCCTACGCTCTCGACAAAAATTTTATAGATAAAGATTTTCCTCGCATGATCTGCTTTGTACTATGTCGCTGTTGACATGTTGCCAGAAGACCTTGTTAATACTTCTCTCTCAATTTTTGAATGCATTCAGCTATAGCCACTGCGTTAAGAAAGTTAATAACTAAGACGATATTTCACAATCCAGAGGGCAGATTATCAAGTACGCGCGTTAATACTTGCGGTGCGGCGGTGCGTAGCTTCTAAATGCAGGGTGCCTTGAGATAGCCTAATAGCATAAAATTACTATCAACGGCCTAATGTGCGACAGACATACGCACGGTTTCCATTTTATAAAACCTAAATATCTTTGCGCAATTGCAAGCAAAATAGTTGCAATGGATAATACAACGGGTCGGCAGCGGCATACAATACGAAACAATAATATTATTTTTATACTATTAGATTTGCTATGTTAGTTGTCCTTGGATGCACATATGTACTTTCGTTGTGTGACCCTTTATTTTGATTCCCATGAACATGCGCTTTCTCATACAACTCTATACAATTGATTATCCAATCGCTATTAAAACCTTGCCATATTTTTTACTTCATTTGTAAATATAAAAACTTACAACATTCTTCACCAGATATATCTTTCTGATCTATGCGGTTACACTAATAAGTATGAGGAAAAGTGTAATGCTATTTTCGCTTAATATTATACTGAAATTATATTACAACAGGAGTGCCGATCGTGAGTTTAAGCTCTTAGATTGAAGTAAGTCGAAGAAGTGCCGCTTGGCAATCCTAAGCTTAAAGTGCTTGGATCTTGAAAGACTGATGGTTGATTACTTGTTGTTTTCTTTCTGTACACAAATGAATTATTCTCATTATCAACACAGAGGGATTGTTGTAATAAAAAAGTGCGTTCATGATGGTTTGAGACGATGAATCATGTCGATACGAATACTTTTCAAAAATGTATTATGACACTTTTATAAAACGTTTAGAAATTGAAATTATCCATTTTAATTTTTAATACATATATGGTTTGAGCTGCGAAATACTCATAAGTCGGGAGAGCAGAAAGATAAAGTTTGGAGAGCTTTGCAAGAATCTTCTGAAGTGTACATTCTCTTGTTTTCTAGACAAATAAATACAATGAATTCTTCGATAATTCTCCCACTTTGTCGGGTAATGACAAAATAGAAATACATCTCTGAGCACAATCCCGAGCACATCTAAAATTAGGTAATGTGTATGAATGCGTGACTTTAGCGCTACGCCCCCCCAAATCTTTGGTATTAAGTAAGCGATAAGGACTTTCGTCTCATATTGGTTCCCATGAAAGAGGTGTTCAGCGCTCCATGCTGACGCACCGCAGCTCACCTTGGCCGCAGCCCACAGTGCGTGCGACCGCCGCGGGCAAACACGCTCGAGGCGGCGCGCGCCGAGGGCAGCGCGGCCGCGGGCCCGCGTGCCGGCAGGGGGCGGCGGGGCGAGCGCACGCAAGAGGAAGGTGGCACGTCAGCAGGTCAGGGCGCGCGACCCTCCTCTCGAAGACAGAAGCGGCCGCCGTCGCCGCCTTGGCCCGTAGAACACGGCGGACGTCGTGCGCCGACAGTACATGCGCGTCTCGGACGTCGCGTTTCGCCTGCGCCGCAGCATCACGTGAATTGAATTGAATGACATGGAATGAAATGAAAATTGAATTAGAACTTGGAATATGAAATTGAATGAAATTGAATGAAATATGATGAAAATTGAATGAAATTGAAATGGAAATGAATGAAATGAATGAAATTGAGATGAATGAATACAATCGAGATGAATCGAATGATACGAATGAATCGAAGTAAAATCGAATAAATGACATAAATCGAGAATGAATCGAATAGAATGAATTAGAATCGGGAATGAAATCATGAATGGAATCGAATGGAATCGATGATGAGATCAATGGATGATGGAATCGAGGAATATGGAATCGAATGAATCGAATGGGAATCGAATGACGATGGAATGAATGATCGAATGAATCGATGATCGAATGAATATGGAATCGAAATGGAATCTATGTAATCGAATGAATCGATGGTAACCGAATGATCGAGAGAAATTGAATGGAAATGAATGAATTGAATGGAAATGAATTTGATTATGTTTATTTTTATGTGGCGAGACTCAGGCATCAGCGCTCTCATCTACACACGCAAATTTCGCTATGAAACACCAACTAGCAGAGAAAGGAGGTATTTAGGCTTGATCTTTTACATGCAAGTAAATCTACTAACATGGGACAGCCGGCTTTTTTCCCCTCCGAAAGGAAGGCGTACGAAGGATTTTTTCGCGGCTTCGATCGGGTTTGAACCCTCCAACTTGGGTATATTAGTCCGATACGCATCCACATCAAATATTTCCCCACGAGACTCCACCCAGGCCAGGACAAGACTTTAGTTCCCAATAAGTCCCCCTAGTATTATTGAATAGACATATAATTATTGTAATGTTTTTGTTGTTTCTTGGTCATTGTAATTGGAAAACGTTACCATCCCCGTAATATTTATATATCATTCTACTCCTATGTAACATAAATATCTATAGAACTTATTTCCAATGCGCGCAGAAATTGGAACACAGCCTACAGCAATGTGAGTGTGTCTATGGTTTTATTAGAGACTCCCCTAGGAACGCGGGAGAAAAATCAAAATCATGGAACCGTTTCGATTTTGACTGCAAATTGAAACATTTGATTGTGTTCCTCCGCCTTTTCTCAAATTGCGCGTATCATCTAAATTATCATATTCAGTGAGCTACTGCTTACATTTAGCTGACGTCTTGTGACAGCAAGGCTCCAAGAAAGAGGTCGTTAAATATTTCTCCTTCGCGAGGTGCGTAATTGAACAGCAACATTTTTTGAAAATTTTGGTAAATCAAGTGTTGAAGTGCGTATCCGTATGTACTGTACTACTAGTATGTGATTCCATGAAGACTGATTTTGTTAAAATATTTAATTTGTTGGAGTGCTGTCCGAGAGTATTTAATGTGTTCCTGAACTGTGTTACTTTTTGGAAAACAACTTTCTGATATGTTGTTTTCCAGCATTTTTGCTGCTGCAGACCCAATTTCTATGAAGTTTTACCCCAAACTTTGATCCTATTTTGTGGTATAGGATTCTTTTTCCCTGCTTCTAGTGCAATATCCAAGAGAAGAAATTTTATTTTGGAGGAGATATTACACATATGTCTTCTACTTCGAGATTGTATATGTAGTACTCATGGGACACCCAAGAAAGCCATTTTACACCATCAATGATTTGGTAAAATCAGGACTATTAAAGCAGTTATGGAATGGGACGGTTAGAAAAATTCAAGATTTACATTATGAATCTAAGCACGTGTTCTCAGAGAAAATTCTTTTGCTTTATTACATAGAATACAAGAAAATATAACTTATATTACATCTTATCACTAATTTAGCTCTGAAGGAATAAATATTCTTTGAAACGATCTCTCGGAGCGAATTAACTCTATTGGTACTTAGACCCTAAATTCAGCACCTTTGAGGAAACAAGTTTCATCTGTATTACATAATTTAATATTTCTTGTCGTGACAATATTTGAAACAGTTATATGTCGTATATGTTGTATTCTTTTACAGCGTTACTGCATTGTTTTATCTATTCTAAGAAAATGGTTCTTAAAACACGTTTCTCCAATGCAACAGAAATACGCCCACATAAATTTCCTAATCAAATAAATAGATCCTTTGATTAAAAAAGTAGATACAAATCTGAGAACAACCGACTTTTCTGTTTCTTAATTGAACAATAATATTTTCCTTTTATCATTTTACGGCTCCTATCTTTTCATTGAGTTTTACGAATATTGCTGTGAGATCCGGCACGAATGCCACTTCGTTCCATGCCTGGCATTGCTTTCTTCCTGCTGCCGGGGTTTATATGACTGACGGGTCAGGAAGTTTCGGTCTTTTGAGCTTTCTTTCCCATGATTTAAGATTTGATTGCATTCCATGTTTCCGAAATTTCGAAAAGTTTTACAGCAATGAAAATAAAAGTTGTTTTCTAGATGTTAATTTTACAATGACTGTGGGATGGTCAGGATACATAATTGCCAATTGGAGATACGTTACTTTTTCCAAGACACTTGTTCCAAGGCACACATATATATATATGCAATACATGGATTGGTTGTATGAGGTAGTGTTAGAAATAATTTTAAGCGTACACGCGAGTCTGTTCAACTACAACCTTTCATTGTCTTTTCTCGACTCTATGTAGTAGCGTTCATAATTTTTTCTATTTTATCCGTTGCACATTGCATCTAAGGTTTTCTCCGTCGTTATTATCACAGTTAGTTCAAATTTATGTTTCTCGTCTTCTAGTAATACGGTTATGTCGAGGTGTCTTCACTACCTCACGTCGTGCAGTAGCGTAAGATTAAACATGACGGAAACTTACTTATTCATGAATACAAATGACACCACTTACGAGAACTGCGAAAATCGTTCAGTTAATCATTCTCTATTCCGAAAGGTGAGCGTAGAATAGTGTTTGCGTTACTAGCATTGATGTCACCTAAACATGTACTTTAAATTATTTTTCAAGAGAAAGGCTATCTGTAAAAAATATGATGATGGATACTGCTACCGAGCAAACAACCGTTACGTACCGAGCTTTTGTACTTCACTGTCTTAATAGTAATAAATTACTTTAGGCGGCACTAGATAGCAGCTGATGTGAGGGTGAGGCTAAACCAAACTAGTGGTGCTAAAATAGCACGTACTTTCTCCCCCGTATTTTTTCAGGAACATATTTTGTTAATGGAAAAATCTAATATTTTAGTTGTAGGAAAACTCCGGAAAAATTTTGAAATTTTGCAATCTTCGAAAAATTAGGGTTTTTAACGAACTTGAGATTCTCTCAAACCTTCTTCACAATATCCAACAACAAAACTGAATCAAAAACGATGAATCAATTTTATTGAAAATTTGGAAAATATCCCAGAGGATTCATTTAAAATACGTACCCCCAAAATTAAAATATCGGTTTCAAAACCAACGGGCCGACACATCAGCCAGATTGATTGAAGAATATCGACTTTGGAGAAAATCGGCCGAGCCGCAAGCGTTTCCCACAGGCGGACGGACAGACGTTTTGTCGTCATTCGATATTTTGGTATCAAGGACCCAAAACATATGGATTCTGCCTACACCAGGATTCCAGTATTTTGTTCTAAATTTAGCAACTGGATTTATCCACATTTTCGTTACCAGGGCCTTGTAGTTAGAGTTTTTCTTCCGAAAATTCGCTGTTTTTTCCGCGCATTGGGAGAAAGTAAAAAATAGCACAGACTAAAGAGATAAGGAAACTAACCAGTACGAGAAAGGCTATGCCATTCTGTAGCACCACTAGTTTTCGCTGTACAGTAAGTATGTTTGTACAATATTTGATATTTGTTACATCGATTCTTTTTAGTTTTAAATATTATATCAGACTTTTGGTTTCTGGTTTTTTGAAAATTTATTATTTGTTATTTATTTATTCGTTTCAAGTTCTTTTAATTCAGTTCTAAATTTTCTTCTTTTCTTCTTGTTTTGTTAATCATAACAAATGCTGAAGTGATTTTATGTCCACGACTCTTTGGATCTTTTCGAGAGTGGAAAATTTACATTTTCACTAATATTATTATTTCGTCGTTTTTTATCATTGCACTATTTTTATGAGAAATTTTTCAAGAACTTTCATTGATACTATTGTCGATTTTTAAGGGTCACACATTTTCAAACATGTGAACTGTATCTAAATGTAGAGGAAATTATATTTGAGTCCGCTTTATATTTTAGAAGCTTTCGTTTAGGGTATGTCTAAAATTCGGGTACGCTTGAAGTTCAAGAGAGAACAGAAGACCGAAGCCAGTCGACAGCCGACGTGGAAACACGAAAAACAAACGGGCTTACAGTGAGAACAACGACATGTTTTGAATTTTATGCTCTGGGAGACTTTAAACACACACGTTGGATATGTAAACGGATTGAAGGATATATTAAACAGTTACACACTACTACTCACTGTCTACTCTGTAGACAGAACCTCTCAATGTACGACTATAGTTGGAGACAACTGTGTGGAAAGTAACGTTACAACGGAAAAAAATCAAATTTTGCTCGACATGCTTAGTTTCGTGTGCGGCACTATTTTCCTTTCTGTCGCGGACAGTGCCATGCTGCCCGAGATAACTTACCTGTTCACTCCCGCCCCTACAGGGCTAGCTCTTTCACAACCGAGTGGGTAGTGGGTCCCTTGTGGACTGTCATCTACCAGCCAGCGTTTAAGCGGTTTTTTAAAAGTATGATCGAATACCCGCCCCAATCGCTATTCACATTCTCTCTTCGTCTAAGCCCACGACACAACACGCTGAAGATGCTGGGACTACGCTGTCGAGAAATCGCTATGTTACGATTGTTCCACACATGTGGCATATGTCTGAAGTACTTAGTGAATGTTCGCTTTCTTTAATGCGTCCAAAAGTCCGGTTGATTCGTTTGTGATTGCGCACACATCAACGGATAAGGTCGTTGGTTCCGTAAGTGTAGTGCATGCTATCATCGCGGGAGTTGGCTGTGATCTTCCGCTAGATGGCGAGATACGGCGCCGACCTACATCGGTTTGCGGGGATTTTCCCCAACCGGGTATCTCCGACTAGCGGGGTACAGACAAGACAAGCTCTAAGCTCCCGACAGGTCTTCCGAAATGTGTGATAGTGTAGTGCATATGTGTGTGTAAGGAACGAGGATAGGACAAGGAAGAGAAAGGAAAGTTCGCGCGCGGTCCGTGGCCCGTTTGTTTGGGCACTGCCGTGGCATTCTCCTGATGTTTATCGGGGAAACCATGGAAGATAACCGATCGGCCAGGCTAGACAGCAGCTGAATTCGACCTAGCAGTCTAGGTAGGGTCTAAAATTCATCGTCAATCATAAGACCTACCAGATGCGCTGAAGGAACTTCAGTTGATGCCCTGAACCATCTTTACCGGTTCCAAAAGACCGCGGGGGAAGACAAGCACCGAATGTTTGACGTTGGGTAGGAAGAAAACAACACACCTCCCCTACTCGGGGTGCAGCGAACACCAAATGCCAGCCACCTCTAGGCGATCACCAAAAGTTTGGCTTTCATTAAATCATCCCTACTGTCTGGGATTCGTCGAGCAATCGCGCTGTACTTGCTGTATTCGCCGTCGTGTATTCGCCGTTCGCCTGTATTCACCTGAAACAGCAGGCTGACGTGCTCCCAGTCGCCCACGTGTGAGCCGAAGTCCCGGTAGGAGCCCAGGCAGACGCCGGCGAGCAGCGGCAGGGGCCACACGCCCAGCGGGCCCAGGTCCACCGAGCACACGGCCTTGCCCTGGCTGAACGGGTAGAACATCCAGTAGGTCACGTGGAAGCGTGGGGTGGCGGCGCCGGGGACGGCCGTTGGTGACGTGGCGGCGTCCCTCGACTTCCGGCCGCCGCCACACGCCCTCACCAGCGCGTACACGGGCACCGGCGCCGCGCTGGGGTCGCGCCCGAACAGGAAGGACGACTCGTCCTCCACCAGCTTGTCTGCGGAACAGGGAGCACGATACGATGTCAGACGAAGGCCAGTAACTTTCAAGGAGTACTTTTTTCATTTGTGATGCTTATCCGAATCATAAGTAAATTGGATATTATTTACGTGAAATAGTAGATCTTAAGTACTACTGTTAGACGAAGGCCAGTAACTTTCAATGAGTTCAGTTTCATTTGTGATGCTTAGCCGAATCATAAGTAAATGGGATATTACTTACGTGAAATGGTAGATATTAAGAACTACTAGATTTTTTATGTACCAAGAAAATATGCTCCAAACAGAGACATGATTTTTAAAAATATCGAATCTGTGCATATGTACGAAAGTATATAGCTTGTGTTTCCTTCCTATCGGCAGTTTGATTTGTATGAGGTTTCGATTTGAATGAGGAGTCCCAAAATTTCCTAAAATATTGAAAATGTTGTTCCTCTAAAAAGTAAGATACATTTTTGAGAGGGAAAAATCTGTTAATTATTAGACATTTTTATTCACTATTGCCTATACAACGTTCTGCCTATTAAAATCAAGATGGCGAAGATTAATGATGTCTTTGTCCAATACCTCGATTTAAGATTTATTGATGTTTCTAGTACACGATTACCTCACGAGGTGGCTTATTAATAACAAGACAGTACCGCACTATTAATTGTGATAACTGTATCTACAAAATGAAAATGGGGTGTGGACTACGCATTTACTGCAATTTGGGAACCAAATGCAAAATATATTTAATAAACGTTTCAAGGAATTTACATTTTTTTGAAGTGTTCTTTGCAAATTTCACTCTCCAGCAATGAACCACTCTTCTATATTAAATAAACTTAAAAAATATGTTATTTTTAATATGTGAAAGTGTTCTAAACAAAGGTTTAACATTTCGAACTAAGTCTCTATTTTTTTCGTAATAAAATTGTATCGTACTTTTGCATACCTTCCACTGTTTTTAATAAATTAATTTAAATAGGAGATACTCCACAAGATGTTTTAGAATATTTAAATACAATAAAAATGAATAAATTATCAAGCGAATGCTGATTCAAAAATTAATTATAGAAGAAATTGAACACGAAAGCAAAAATGGTTTGGTCACAGGCTTGATTGTGGGAGATGACCCAGAAATTTTCTGAGTGGTTTCCATTATACAAAAGAAAAAGAGGTAGACCCGGAGAGGAATGGCAGAATCAGGTTTTAAAGATGCAAAGATCTATAACACAATGGCTGGAATGATAAGAGGGATTTAGTGATTGGGATCCGAGAGACGACCACAAGAGCAGTAAAACTCTCGGAAGAAGAATTTTTAAATAAACGAAAAAATTGTAAAAGTTATTAAGTAAATATATACAAAAATAAGTACAGATATAAGTACGGAAACGAGTACGGAATCTAGTAGGGAATCAAGTACGGAATCAAGTACGGAATCAAGTACGGAATCAAGTACGGAATCAAGTACGGAATCAAGTACGGAATCGAGTACGGAATCGAGTACGGAATCGAGTACGGAATCGAGTACGGAATCGAGTACGGAATCAAGTAGGGAATCAAGTAGGGAATCAAGAACGGAATCAAGTAGGGAATCCAGAACGGAATCGAGTAGGGAATCCAGAACGGAATCGAGTAGGGAATCCAGAACGGAATCGAGTAGGGAATCAAGAACGGAATCGAGTAGGGAATCAAGTAGGGAATCAAGTACGGAATCAAGTACGGAATCAAGTATGGGAATAAGTACTGAAATAAGAACAGAAATGAAGAAAATGAGTGATTGACGGGCGGGTGCGTACCGAGGCTGTCGTTGGTGACGAGGAACCAGGCGGGGTCGGCGGCGGCGCCGGGCCGCGGGCGCGGGGTGACGTGGCGCAGGAAGTCGGGGACGGCGCTGGGGAAGAAGCGCTCGCCCGGCGCCAGCCACACCAGCGGCGCCCACCGCCGCACCAGCCGCTCCACTGCGCACCCAACGCACCAGCGCGCGTTAGCAACACCAATGGCAATGCAATTGAAGTAGACCTCCGTTGGTGAATCCACGCGCCAAAATTCCACGCGCATTAGTTTTACTCGTGTTCGAAAAAGAACTTCAACTCTTAATAGACTATGTAGTGAACTCGAATTTAGTGGTTTTTGGCATTCTCTGGCAGAACCACTCATCGTCGGATATAATGAACATAGTACATACAACTTTAGGAAAAAGAATTCATATAACATTAAACGTTTGCAACGAAAAGTTCTCATGAGTTATTTTTGCTAAATGGAAGGGATTAATTGATGTTTCCAGAGAGCTTCTGTGATGATTAGTGTAGTGAATGTTTTATTTCTGGAAGTGGTGGCGTGATTCCTCGCTAGACGATGAAATCCGCCGACTTTCTACACGTTCGCTTTCGGGGAATATCCCCTCCTGATGTCTCCCCCCTGCGAGACACCGCCCTAGCAAAACAGGCTAGGCTCCCGACTGGTCTCCTGACATGAATGATAGTGTCATGCATGTAAGTGTAAGAAAGAATTTGCGGTGGAGGAACGTGCAAATGCTCCATGGTGTTCTATAGTAGTTCTCGCATTTTTACTTCACAAATCACACTCATAACTTTTGGGCTCGGGCTCATTATTCCCCACCTGGTCTCGTTCATGACCATGACAATGACGATGTCTCTTTCCATCTCCATCACCATCACTATCACCTGGATCTTATCTTTTCTAACACTCTGTAGCTAGACGGCTGTTGAGCTAAAGACCAACAGCCATTATGGCGTCATCCCGTCGTTCGTGAAATAAGTAAGCAATCAGAAAAATACGTAACACTCTCCAACTGCTACGTATACGAACCCACCAACGTTCTCAACCCGCATCCCTCCCTTCCCTTGCTGCTCTCATTGTTTTTATGTAACCTCTCGTTGATTGATTGATTGTTTACGAACACGTAAACTGCTCTTGTTAATAACTCCGTTAGTGTACTGCAAATGTTTTCGCTGGCGATGTGTTACACCCCTGTTGGATTCTGACAATTGACGTCGACCTAGACGTCGGATTGCAGAGGTCCCTCCTCGAGATATCTCCCCAGCCGGGACAAGCTCCCGTCTGGTCTCCCGACATTAGTGGTCGTGTAGTGCAGACGAGTGGGAGTGGATGGGAGCGAGGGGAGAGGATAGGATAGGACAAGGAAGAGGAAGGTGAGATTGCGCGCGGTCCGTGACCCGTTTGTTAGGGTACTGCTCCGGCAATCGCCTGGTGTTGATGGGAGAAACCACGGAAAACTACCAATCAAAACCTGTCACCGAGGAGCACTCTGCACTCCAACTTCCCCCGAAACCCCCGAACTCGGAAATCCATCACCTCACACTCAAACTATAGAGCTCCAGGTCTGAGGCAACAGTTGATGCCTTGAACCACCTCATCTCATACGTCCGTCAATATGATGGATTTATTATTAATCAGGATTCGAACACTGGAGTTCTTTGTTAAGTCATTACTAGATGCCAGAAAAATATGTAGTATGAAGCGGCAAAATATTCACATAAATACGTAGTGAAAACCATATGAATGTGTAAAAAGGGATATAATTATGTAATATCTAAATACACCATTATTTTCTAATTTCAAACAACATAAATGTTCACAATTTGAAATTACATTATAAATTATTAATTAAACCAATTTTAGAAATAAATATTAATTGACCTAGTGAATTACACTTTTTAGTGAACACTTTTAACTTTTAGAGCATTGATAGCCATCGTACAAACATGGGAACGTAATAAAAATCACTGGCAATAAATACATAAAAATATGGACTCTTGTCTTTACATGCCATTACTTGTTATTTCGCATGCAATTGTGTATGCGTATACGCTCTTAACATAATAATAATAATAATAATAATAATAATATGATATGATGGCCGAGATCGCTAAGCAGTCTCGGAGCAAAGGATCACAGGTTTGAGTCCCGCCTCAGGCATGGTTGTGTTGTGTGAGTCTCTCTGTTCGTATATGTCTGTTTCATTAATCATCATCATAATTCCATCCCATCCCTCAGAGCTATCAATCCTGGGGTATACAAATAGAATCAGAATTAAATTGTGCGCGCGATCTTTCCTTCCTATTCTTTGTTCTATCCACACCCTGTACTTACACAAACTTGCACTTACAAATACTACCTACCACACATGTTGGGAGACCTGTCAGGAGCTTAGAGCTTGTCCCGGTAGGGGCGGTGCCCAACTGGGAGAGATACTTAGAGAAGGAATTTTCGCGCATGCTGACGTGTGAAGTCGCCGCCGGATATTGCAATCCAGCGGGGGAAAACACTGCCCTCTTCCGTGGTAACACATGCACTACTTACGGGAGCAATGAACAAAACTTGACGTACCAGGAAATTTGATATAATCAATCAATCAATCTTAGGGATGTAAAAGAACAATTTGTGGTGGACTCCCAAATATACGTTGTGAAGATATCGACATGTTTTGTTTAAACATTATATTAATATTTCTACTCTGCGAAAAGCAGAAGCTCAAACGCCTATTATTTTGTACCTCAATATCGAATGCTGACCGGTTTTAAACATACTACTTCTTATCACGTCCTTCTCAGAAAGCATTGAACCTTCGGATATGATTCACTATTGGTTACCATTTAAAGATAACCCAGCACAGTTAACTATGAACATAGACACAGTTCTGGAAATAAAGTTTTTAAAGACGTTATTGAACTCTAAGTGCTTTGTCGAAGCGTCATTAAAAAAACGTTCTATAAACATTTGACTTATCGCAAAAACCACAATGATTAACTTCGCTGTGAAAGACGAATGATCTGTAGATAATTAGCTGACCGATACTCATTCTATGTGAATACTTAGTAGAAGAAACGTCCTACTTGACTTTAAAAATAATTTTTAATATATATCTGAAAATAAAGAATTCAAATTCATATTTATTTGTAATAAAAACTAGTCACAGTTACAAAAGTTTACAAAATACGTAATCAATGTTTAATAACAAAAATGCAACAATATGAACATTTAATTAACTTATTACTTAGTGGTTTACAGTTTAAAATAAAAAAAATAGGTTTTAAATTTCAAATTCATGTTTAATAGCAGCCAAAATCTCTATCATTTCCAATGGAAATAATAATCCACGAAGTATCAGAATGCATTCGCTGCTATCAAAGTACCTCCTGCTTTCAGGGTACGTATTGAATATTTCCTTCTACTCTGCGTTTTTCCTGACAAAAATTAACTTATCTACAGGCTATGTTCTTAAAATCAACCACCGGGTGTCACACCCAAATATATCAAATATATCCACCCATCTAAAAATGAAGTAAATGCAAATTCTGAGTACAACTTATTCATCAGGAGGTCAAACACATTTCGGCATTAAAATATCCCGTAATGGACACAAAAATTAACTTCTTTCATCCCCACATTAATTGTAACGTGTGTATTACTAATCACGAATATTCCAACCCGGAAGCTGCTTTGCATATCTCACACTGTGACATTCATGAGTATTAGATTATAAGTCTACTAACGAGTTGGCTACTGTGGAAACGAGGTGCCATTCGCCAAGAACAAAGCAGCAAACAACTGTTTCTATATCATAAAATAACCCTCTCTGAGCTAACGGCTCAAATAATACCTTATCAGTGATAACAGTTAAACTGAAATCTGGTCGGTTTTGAATTTAGTAAAGTAAATCATGTTCATACACTTGTGAATGTGATATATTTATGTTATACCAATGTGACTAAATAAAATGAATACACAAACTATGAAACATACATACAAGAACCAAGAATACTGTGTGATAATTACTATTTATTTAATATTATTGTATTAAGCAATCAGTACTTAAAAATCAGGACTTCGATAGCTATTAATAAAATTGGTTCGTTTGTTCTATGTCAATTACTAAAATGATTTCCAATATTCCTATACCAGTGAAATAACTCCTTAAAAAGCATGTAGAAATATAAGTGCGTGTCTCCAACAACATCATGAGAGAAAGGATGTCATTAAATAAATAGTTTTCTGGCCTATTTTTGTAATTAATGAACCTTTTTAAACAATTGTTTACACCCATTGCTAACATTTGAGAATTAATTGGATTCTTGACCTGTTTCAGTAATGCCAAAAATAAAACAGACATTCTTCACGCCATTCTTTTATTGCGATAGAGGCTACAAAACTGAACTTTGGTCGAGTGCTGATAACGAACATATGGCATCCCCTCCAATATCTTAACTTCTTTGCGCCTCAGAGAAGTGGAATTGTCTGTGACTGCTGATCTGTGTCAGTTGTGCGTAATCTTTCGAAATAAGTTATACTAGTAGTGCTCTCTTGAAAATTAACATATTAATAGACTGTACATTTTCTAAAATATATTCAACGTAAAGCGAAATATTCTAAATCCTGAGAACAGTTTTTTGAAGTACACAACTGTCTAGAGAGGAAATTAACATTACTGATTCAATTATTGCATACAATTGAATGGGTAAAAACCAGAACGATATAAGTGAAATTTTATAAATTCTGAGAAAAATGATACATTGAAGTTTGTTGATAGGACTACCTTCATTTCTTGTAGCTGGATGACGGCCATCGTTCATAGAAGATATCGTAACGTTGTATTTATAACGTGTGAAAAAATATTAGAAGTTGTGAATCGTGTGTTTTGAATACCAAGAATGGTTCATGCTCGAAATTGCATGTGTAGTTAAAAAATCGTTACTTTGGATACTGAACATCAGTTGAAAGCATTGGATATTCACCTCCATACGAGTGAATGCAAGTAAATTGAGTTTGTTGTAGGAAAAAATTTAAGTTCATTAGTTTATTCAAAAATGATCTTCATCCTACGTTTTGGCTGATGTAAGACATGATCATTTCAGTTGTTATTAGTGAACATAGAGTTCTACCCTCTGAAAATTGTTGGAAAGCGAGAACTTGTTTTAAAGTTTCGAACATTTAACAGTGATTTACTTCCCATACCGATCCACATTTTACTTGGGTAATGTTGTGGACGCTGAAACGCCGAGCTACATATGAACCGTATTTTAGAACAATTAATTAATTATTTATTTGTTTATGTGTGTCTCAACGGGCATCGTAAAATAACTAAATGCATTTAGTTTTATTGTCGTTTCAAGAACGGAACCCAGTATAAATGAAATTGGACTGTAACTTCTCAATATTTAAACGCTATGAACGCGGGGAAATTTAAAAAAAATCATCAAAATTTTAAAACGGAAATCAAACCAGTTTTGTTATTTCAATTTATTTTCAATGAATATAATGAATTCGGTTTCCATCCCATTATTTTAACAGTTTCTATTTTCGTTTAATGTCCTGATAGTAACTGAAATTATTTAACATTCACGCTTTTGATCTTAATCATTAATTTGTTCTTGAGTAGTCACCTTTCAAATATTTCGCAATCTTCAAATCCTGCCGAAAGGAGTTAAAGCAATGTTCTCACATTTTTCTTCCGGCTTCTCAGGGCTGTTACTAACACGGTAAGGAATTCAAACAGTTCCGTGTGATCCTTCTGGGCTCCCTCAATTCGAAACACCGTTCCCAGTTGTTACGTTTACAAATTTATGCTACGTTAACACGTGTGTTCCGGCTTCTCCGCCGTGCCTTGACGACCTCTTGAATTCTGCAGCTTCGCGGCGCGGAATTGGTTTTCCCCATAAATATGATCAAATTCCCTTTGAAAAGAATAGTTACTTTACCTGTGTTGTCAACGCAAGCTACCATATTTTGATTAACTGATATGTAGTCTTGATTCAATGTGTTCCCATAACAAATACAGATCGTTTACATTCCCTATACGTAAGTATATATGAAGTAATATACGTAGTATAGGGAAAGTTATGTAATGCTGC
>BOPP01000174.1:208137-237007 GCA_017312745.1 Gryllus bimaculatus
TTCTCCGTCTAGTGTATGTGAACAACACTACCGATTATACCATGCGTAGGATTTTTTCCAAATTGAAAAAAAAAACCTTTTCCTTTAGCCTGAATCGAAGCTCTGCGATTTTGAAAATCATTCATTAGTTTTTGGGGATACTTTACATGAAGCCCCTGAGACATTTTCAATTTTTTTTCAAAAGCATCTCCAAATTTTTTCTTTAAATTTCTTTTAAGCATAGAGTAAAACACACTTAAAAAGTTTGCATATGTCCTATTTTCACGGTTTATTCTCAATTTTCGAAACTTTCAAAAGTATGAATTTTTTGGGTCTTCCTACAACTACAAAATTAAAGAGTGATTTTTCCTTCAAATAAAATTTGTTCTCAATAGTGAGTTCTCTCATTACGGTATGTAATGTACTTTTTTTAGTAGTTTTCGCGCAATATTGCTTGCAATATGTCCAGTTTAAAAAATACAAAAACCAAGATCTTCACGCTCAAACGCCATTTTCTCAACAACAGCTACAAATATTTTCTTCAAATATTTCGAACGGATAGTGATTATTGCTCTCATTAATATGACGTATAATTTGTATATATGACATATAATTGACGTAATTACACATATATAAATTTTTTGAAAGATTTGGATCCGTTGAAATGCAAATTTTCAGCAAAGTTTGTATTATATTGTATTACACTTACACTGTATTACTTATATTTGTAAGTTAAAGTAATTAAAATGACGACGTTTTTCGTAAACTGAAAAAAAAGTGAAAAGAGCTTCAAATTTATAATTTACAGAAGCGCTTAAATGTCAGTTTATTAAAAACGGCTCCAAATTTTTCAAAGAAAATTGCCATTTAGGACGAGGTTTTTACTGTTCTTTAATAATCTTAAAGTAATATTTCCGCTCTACAGTTAGGAAACCGAAAAATTTAGGACAATGTCAAAACAATGTACTTTGAGCGGCGATAGATGTCAACAGGCATGAATATGTAGCAAGCTCGAATAACTAATAGAGATTAAAGTAAATAGAAAAGTAATACGGGAAAGTCTTTGCCATTTGTAGCACCACTAATTATCTCTTAGTGGGTGTGGTGCGCCTTTGGCAGTTCCACGTTTCTTTATTTTATTTCCTGTTGGCGGAGGAAATGACTACCAAATGGCTTCAATGCTCCTTCAAAGATTATAAAAGTTATCGAATTTTCGAGGACAGATAATTGTTCTTAGCCACGCAGCTACTTTCTTACCTTACTACATACTTATGTTGTGAAAGCTATGTATTATGCTGCAACACAAATCGGCGCGTTTTCGACAGTAAATCTCGTTTTGCGAGGAGCCGGTATCGAGGAAGTGGATAAATCTTTGTTCCTGTATGAAGTAAGTTACTTCGTCTAACACGTTATGTAGTCTGAAGCCATGTTCTGTGGGTCTTTAAGACTGAAAAATTGATTTAAACGGCAAAACTGTCTATCTACCCGCCGTCTATCTGCTTGTGGTCAACACTAGCACTTTAACAGTGCAGAGAATTTTCTTTAAAATTGATAATTTCGATCGACGTGGACTGGAGGCCCAGCGAGTTTGAAACCGATAATTTTATTTTTGTGCGTACTTTACATGAAGCCTCAACATTTTCAAAATTTTCTCAAAAATAACTCCCCAATTTTTCATTAAACGTTTTCCTCGGAAAGCTTAAAGGACTTTCAACGAAAATGAAACTGCGTCACTTTTTAAAACTTCTGAATTTTCTGAAATGGCAAATGTTCAAATTCTTTTCGGCAAGTTTCTAGAACTGCAGTATTGAAGAGAGAGATTTTTTCCTTAATGAAATATTTTGTTCCAAAACAGGTCTTGAAATAAGATCATGAACAGTTTTTTGAAAATATCTGTAATTTAGGAAATTCCAAATGAAATTGCAAAGGTAAAATATTGATTGTAGAGATTTTTTCATAAAACTTTCTCTTCCAAACAAGTAGCTGCTTAAAGAACACCACGCACAATTAAAAAAACAAGAAGTAATTGTGTAATTTTTGCTTAATACAATTGATAAAAAAATGTCTTCAACATTTTCTTCAATTTTTTTTCTTGAATAGGGCAATGAGTGCTTGGCGTGGGTTTTGTTTTCGGTGAACTCTCTGTATTTTTAAAACTTAAAACAGACAATTAACTGCAATATTTATTACAGTGATTTTTGTCTTAATGAAATCTGTTTTTCAAAACTAGATCTTGAAATAATGAACATGTAAATCTCTGTATTATTGAATATTACAAATGCACATGTGCAAATTCTTTCTTAAGTGTTGGGAGGGTTGGCATTTACTGTGAGTCTGGTGGGTAGGGTAATATAAATGGCCTGTTGAGTCTAAAAGATCGTGAGATTAATCCCAGCGCGGAGAACAAATTTCTGCATTTTGCATTTCCGAAACAAATATGCAAGATGATGATGATGATGATGATGATAATAATAATAATAATAATAATAATAATAATAATAATGATGTGATGTTTTAAGAGAATTATTTTCTAGAAAATAATACATTGTGTATGTCAAACACAATACCGATGAAAAATGTCGAATTGAAAATTCCGTGACAAGAAGAGGGATAATCAAACGTCACGAAAACGATGCTATTGGTCCAATAATTAATTCTCAACGCTACGAATTCGTGGCTGATACAACCAATTTTTTAACTTGTTAGTTATTTTAAGCAAGCTTAATTCAGTTTCATCAGGTCTTTTCTTCTCACTTCTTTTATATAAGGATTAATGATATTACAAGAACATTTTAGAGAATCAATGTACGCAGTATTTGTAAAACATTTATTTTACAAACAGAATTTAAATTAAAATATTTTGAAATGGCTGTTAAAAATAGCGAAAAAACAACCCTAAGATTAAGAAGGATTAAAAAGAAAACGATTGAAATACGACACCGAGCAGTAGGGAGCGGGGAGAAAAGAAAAAAAAAAAAGAAGGCGATTTTTGAATCCATTAAGTAGACCCTGGGGAACGCCCTATTTCCACTTGAAGCGAATGTGGCTCTCCATCTCTCTCTCTCCGTCAGGTGGCCTCTAGTCGAACCAGATCGACGCCGCTCCCGTTAGTGTTTCGAGCGAGGGCGCGCGGAGGGGCCGCCGGCGGCTGCCAGCCGGATGTGACGACGAGTCTCCAGATGCAGACGCCGTTTCAACTGCCCAACAGTGGGTCGAAACCATGAAAAAATATTTTGGATCTATGAAGTAGCCAAAAAAAATATTATATAAATTCAAGCCGGTCTCGGCACATGGACCGGCTTAAATGGATCAGGGCATCAATAGATGTCGTGCCTATGATCTGGATGGTCCTTAGGGTTCGAATCCCGACGATATCAGAATTTTCGACACTAGCTACATAGGTGGGAATGCAACGTCGTGAATACATGCATTAGTGCATTTGAGTATGGTCACAGAACCCCGTTACAAAACGGCATCGCCTATTTTTATCTAAATAATGATGAAACTGAATTAGCTGCAGCCTGTAACGCGTCATGGAGAGATCAAACGTCCAAGTAAAGCCTTCCAGCTCTTCTGCAATAAAAACCTTAAGTTGCCGGGGCAGTCCATTTCTTTGGGCGAGTTAACAAATATACCGCAACACAAAGATTCAACTATTGATAATAGTCGCCGAGGAGCTACGAACCACTAATAAATCAAATCTTATCTCCTTGCAGAGAGCGAGCGTTGGAACTCTTTCCTCCTGGTTCTTCCGCTGTAGAGAACGCACAGTGCCGAGTCTCCAGAGCGGGCTATTTGTTTGGGTGAGTCCATAAATCACCGGCGACAGGCGACGGGGTCAGGAGGCAAAAGCGTGCGTCGGGTGACAAGTGAATCCCGTTTCAGACCTTCTTCCGGACCTATCCGCCCCCCCCCCCCCCCCGGCCGATGCGCGATGGAGTCTCAGCACGTTGGTCCAATGATTGATTGATTACTAGTGATTCCGTTTATACCCTACATTTCGAGTTTCTGCACCGCATTTCCGATCTTCCAACATTGTAAAATTAAAAATATAGACAGATAGACTTGGTAGAAAAAAGTTACTTTCGAATTCTCCTGTAAATAGTGTTTCAAAGAAATGGAAACCAATAATTTAAAAAAGGTCTACCTCAATGTTCGATTCTCCCAGATTGTACACCGTCACAATGGATGCAAAAGCAAGAAAAGAAATTTAATGATCCAATTAATACTACTACTACTACTACTACTACTACTACTACTACTACTACTACTACTACTACTACTACTACTAATAATAATAATAATAATAATAATAATAAAGTACCAGCAGATTACAAAAAATTCGTTATTTGTGGGAATCTGAGTAAAATATATGATAAGATCTTAAGCCTATTACTGACAAGAGAAAAGTGCAGCAAAAGACGCTTTGAAGACAACTGTACGAAGAAACGGGTTACGTTTATCACAGTATATTGTGGATTTCATCCTTTGGTGAATATCCTCCCAAACTTATAATTAAAACAAATAAACGTTTTCGATACGTTTTAAAAACCAAATATATTTTCAGAGCGTCTGTGATGTGTTGTAACAGAACATGTTCTGGTTGTTCTTTCTTTGCGATGGAGCAACAGATCAGTTCAGGCGTTTACCTGCGTGCTTACTCCATGCATTTGCTTTCGGGATTGCTAATTCAGAGCGCATAAAGTTGCATAATCTAAAATCAATACCACTTTACAGCGAGGGAGACTGACGGACGGTTTTGCTGACGGACGGTTTGGCCGACGGACAGTATGACTGACTGACGGACCGTGGACTTACTGCCGGACCGTTTGACTGGCTGACGGACCGTTTGATTGACTAACGGACAGTTTCACTGACTGACGGTTTGTCTGACTGATTGATGGACGATTTGTCTGACTGATGGATCAACGGTTTCACTGACTGATGGACGGACGGTTTGGAAAACTCTTCTTTTGGGGTTCATGGGACCTGCATTAAAATCTTGACATCGATATCTATCGACCTTCTCGATCCTTAGCGATCGTGTTGTACTTTCTTTCCTTTCTTAAATTAAAAGGAACGATATGCATTAAAAGAGCACACCAAAAATAACAGTTTATTAATTCTGTAAGTTTGTACATCGTCGTAAATTTAATGTTAAAATAATTAATATCGCTGAAATTAATGGAAAGGGGAAAAATTGAATTTATTGCTAGGTCTCTCTTCTTTCTTACTTTTTCTTGATCTCCGACATTCCCAGCTCTATTGCAACAGAATCAGACATCAACAGAATTGTAGATATTTCCTTGTCTCTTGCAACGAAGATATGTGCAATACCCGAGTACACGTAATCAACGCATTACGGACCACTTAGTTTCTCATTTATGAAACTAAATAAGAAAAGCGATAAAAGGTCATTCCATTGCAGGAGAACGACTGAATTATTCTTGTAAATTAATTTTTAAAATGAAAACCAATTAAAAAACAGATTTGATCAATTACATTACTTCAAAGCGAAATAAATGGTTGAATTTTCAAGGAGTTTGCAGAATTTTCTGGCGATTTAGCTTCGTGGTCATATATTGTTTATGATAAAATAATTTAACTTGGGGATAAGGTTAAAGCACGTGCTATATGTTTCCAATGGATAATCTCCATGTGTATAAATTCCTCATTTATTCTCGAAGAAAAAGCAATTTATCGGTTTTTTTAAGTTGCGCGTTCAGTATATTTGAGAGTGGGCTCGTGATATAAAATGTTCAATAATTCCTTTCGTCAAATTCTAATTATCCAAGAAAACAATGTATTACTTGTTAACGTTTCTATGTTATCATCACTATAGAGGTCATCGAGACATCTCCAATAAAATGTATATTGCTTTTGAAACTTTTTCTGATGAAACCTCCCTACTTAACATTTCAGGTCAGTTTAACTTCTCAAATTTATAGACTTGTACAAAAGAAACTTGATTCTGAACAAGACCGTTATTTCCGCTTTCTAAAATTTAAGTATCTCACGGAAAACAGAAAAAACGAGCTACTCGACCATGAAGAAAAGCAAACAAATTTTCGTCTCTTTTCATCTACGATTAGCATACAGATTTCTGAATTTACTAGGCTGTCCGGGTGACGCCGCGTCCATGGCGAAGGTGCCGACGTTTCGGTCGCCATTCTGCGACCTTCCTCAGGGCCCTAATGCTTCCTAATGCCCATGCATTACGCCCCAAGGAAGGTCGCAGAATGGTGACCGAAACGTCGGCACATTCGCCATGGACGCGGCGTCACCCGGACAGCCTAGTAAATATTGATTCCGGTCGCGGACGCCTACGCTCTCACATTTCTGAAATTATCTGCCTGTAATGTAATTACGTAACTGCAATATTCTTGCAAGTATATTAAACAATATGTACTTCAGAAGCAACTCTTATTTCGGTTAATGAACATTGTAGTAAAAGACGAAAGTATCGCAGCGTGCGGGTTAATAGGCTCTCCTTACATTCAGTTGAACACATCTGAGATATTCTGGCCAAGTGCTGCTGATAAGGCAGCGCCTTCCATAAAGCCACAAATTACATTACGAGTGGGTTACCTTCACATACATCGATCATTGAGACCATCTCAGAAAATGTGTTCATTGTGTTTTACTATTTCTCGACTTTCAAAGGCAAGTGAAGAAAAGATATACTTTTCCAATAACGGAAGACAAACGAGAATATTATTTACGACTAGCTTAAGAAATTCGGCATTTATTTACCACAATCGTGTAATAGACATCTGGCCTACATGGCTTTACTCACATTTAGCGAAATATGCTTCACACGAACACCAACAACTGCATTTTCTTCGCGTGTTTAGGTGAAAAACCAGAAATATGAAAAAATGTACAATTTTTATTGGCGATACACTTAAATCTGGTACTACAAAACTGAAGTGCCCTGCTTTGTTTCGTTGTATACATTTTCCACTATCTATTAGCCCGGAATTCTATTATCCCGGAGCTCCATCGTACCGCTCTGCCCCCTAGGTCTTCTCCCCTAGGTCCCCGCCCCCTAGGTCTTCTCCGACCTTGTCCTTGTCCCTCCTTTTTTAGACAATTTTCAAATTATGATCTATCTCGATGTTATGATGCCTGATATTATGTTCTAGCGGAGGACGAACACCACCCGTCTCCCGTCTCCTCTTTTCCATGTACGTAAAAATGCCTCCAATTTTTTAAAATTTGATTCCCCCCTCGAATACAGTAAAGAATGCCTGAATAAAGGAGAAAAACTCCTTTTTTGTTGTTTGAAACTGTGAAAGTTGGAATATTTTCGGCGTCTTCCCACAACTACAATATTGAAGATGGACATTTTTCGTGAATAAAATGTTATTCATAGACAGATCTTTAAATCAGGCAGTCTAGAAAATACGAGCAGTTTTTGCTTTTGAGTGAAATATAGACAATTGCCAAACAATTATTTTCACAAAAAGGCTTCAAATATTCCCTTAATTGTTTCCCCTTCTGCTTAGCAAAGGACGTTAAAAATATGTCCCATGCCCATTTTTAGAAAACTGCCTGTATTTTTGAAACTTGCAAACAACATAACATTCCAAAGTACAATACTGATGATAAAGTTTTTTTCTTAATTAAGTGTGTCATTAAACTAGTTTTTTTAAATATCCTGTAGTTTTCGTTGAATTTTTGCTTGGAGTAATTGCAATTCACAAAAACGCCACCATATGTGAGAAGACGTGCAACATATAATTTGCAATGTCATGCTCATCAGTAGAAACGAATTAATACACGCCCGTGCATTGAGCGCCACAACGATCTACTAGTACTTGACTAACTTTCTCTAAATGAATACTTTTCAGAGAATGTTCATCGAAAAGTTATTTTTTTATGTTTCTGGAGGAAAACAAAATGAGATGACTCATCTTGAGAGAGTAAGAGAGAGTAGTAAAAACTTGGTATTTTTCACATTTTGTAAAATAATGTTTTACTCTAGTAATGCTTTCGCTGTTAATGTAGTGGACTTTGAAACTGTGTTTTGTATTCGCGCGGCAAGGAATACGCGCCATGGAATACAAGCTCTTTCTGTTTCTGAGAGCATAGTCGCTTGTAAGGTAAACACATTTTCTAACTTCAACTGTTACCTGTCGTAGCATCAAGAGGTTATATTATTCAATTTTCAATGCTCGTTAGAGCTCGCAGTCACCTACACACACACACACACACACACACACACACACAAATGTACTTACGTGTACACACCAGCGTGCGTGCATTGAATACAACAGAGATAAACCACTACATATTGTGAGCCTCTCTCTTATGTATGTCCTATATATACATTTGTTTACTATATGTTTGCACAAAGTGTACCCCTTTTGCGCAAATAGTGGCAAGGGGTAACCCCAGAAATCATAACTATACGCCAAAGAAATGTATAGATTCCACCTAACTTGCTGGTAAAGAAAAATATTTTTCGATATACTTTCCATTCCCATTATACTGATATGGCCATACCACCCTGTTTGTCTTCATTACGGTGGAAAATTGTGTCTGTCTTCGCAGTTCTCTTATTTCTTTATTGAAGATACATTCAAATCAGAATACCCTGGACACCCTTTACAATAAACCATTTTTAGAGTTTTAATCTGTTTCCTGTTTTTCTCCATCCTAATCCAACATTCCGCTCCGTAAGTTGTAATAGGTTCAATGATAGCCTAGCACAATTTTTTCCACCCGATCTTTGATGAGTCAAGCAATTGATTTAGTATTTGGGTAGCGGTTCTACCCAGATTTATACAGTGATTTAAGCCATCTTCACACGGTCCTTCCTGTTGATATTATTTCCAAGATATGTGTATTAGTTACATTTTTTAATTACAACACTAGATGATACCAGAAGATCTATCTCCTCTTTTTCTTAATGAGTCTATTGTGTCATCTTCATATTGATGTTTGAACTCCTCTTGCTGTATTCTTCAATCAATTTCCTCATCATATACGAAATATCTTTACCTTTTGCCACGCCTATCTGATCGTCGACAAACAAAAGTGTAAACAGCCAATTTCCGTTTACTTACATGCTCATACATTTACAATCTTTCTTCCAACACTTTTAGAGCACCTGTAATTGTATTTTCAAAATTTTTGGGAAAGGCAACATCCTTGCTTTAAACCTTTTGTAATTTCAAATTTCTGAAATCTTTCTGTGCCAATTTTTATCATTTCTTTAGTGTTCTTAAAGATATTTTGTGTACCCTCTACATATTTCTTATTTATCTCACTTTTATTGATAACAAACATTTTACAAACAGGTAGACTATTATAGTCCTTCTCTCTTCATCTTTCATGCTTTCAAGCTTTTTCATATTTGTGATCTAAAACAATGTTAAAAAAATATTGGGGTCCCCAATTGTATTATTTTCTATAGATTCAGAGAGCACTATATAAATATGAATCATACTTGAAGATTGTGAAGTATGTGCAATGTCCCTTACATGGGATGGATTGTAACAATGTAGATATTTGAGTCCGAGAATGAAACTGGTATAAGAGGCTGATTTACGACATGTTAATCTCAACATCAAACGAAATGTTAATCTTAAATGTTATCAAAAGACAAGATAATCAACTATGTGACATAACTTTATATAGTTACAGATTCTGAAGACAATCTCACATTTTGAGATTGGAAACGTTTTCCATTAAAAAATTAAACTATGATTGGAAACATCGCTTACATGACTTCCTGACTGTCCGGGAGCCGCCGCGTCGTTGACTGAGAGGCCGACGTTTCGCCTGTCATGTTACAGGCTTCCTCAGGACAGTAACTGATTGTCTCACAACCTCACTGCCCTGACGAAACCTGCGACATGACAGACGAAACGTCGGCCTCTCAGCCAACGACGCGGGGTCACACGGACAGCCAACAAGTCATGAACTCGAGCCGCGGAAGCTTACGTGTACAACATTGCTTACAATTTGATTGTATTTTATTACTTTTATCTGGGACGTTCTCTTACGTTCGACTCCTCGGCTTCTTCTGCTTCGTTTGCTTAGGCGGAAATACGCCCTTGCACACACTACACGACACACACACACACACACACACACACACACACACACATCACACAACACACGTTTACAACACACACACACACACACCACACACCAAGCACCCGCACGCTATGTAACTCGCACACACGCGCCGCGCGCCGGCCGTAAACGTACGTCAGTACATGTTGTGCGCGCGTCTACGGCCTGGTTGCGCCAGCTGAGATCGCGCAGAAGCGCGCGTGAGTGCGGAATGTAAATGGAAAAGTGAGGCTGAAGAGCGCGCGCTCTTTCGGGCGGGCGGCGGGCGGCTTTTCTGCTCGCATCCTTCGCCGTATCAGCCATCACGTCCGCGCCCACGCAGGCTTTTCTTCCGCTCCCGCCGCCAGCCCGAACCCCGCCCCGCCCACGCCGCGCCCCGCCCCGCCCCCGCCCGCCGCTCCTCCGCCCCGCCCCGCCCCGCACCGCCCCTCCCCGCCCCGCCCCCGCCCGCCGCCGCCCGCCCCGCAAACCGCCCAACGCCCCCGCCCAGCGGCTCCCTTTGCGGACCCTTCGGACGGCGGATTCCAGCCCCGCGCTTCAAGGCTTGAGACGATACTCGCCTCTTATTCAGCCGTTTATCGCAGGTCGCTAAAATACTGGATATTGACGTGTTCAAAATTAAATTTTGTTATTGATTCTACAATATGGCCTTATTAAATGTATTAGTAAAATCTGATAGTTGATGTAATAACTGGTTTGCTAATGACGCAAATGTTATAAAACGACTTTAAATAAATAAATTAATTAATAAATAAAATAAATTAAATAAATTTAATAAATTAAATTAAATTAAATAAATTAAATAATTAAATAAATTAAATAAAATTAAATAAAACATTAAATAAAAATATAAATAAATTAAATAAATGAATAAATTAAATAAATGTATATAATAAACTAAATAAATTAAATTAAATAAATAAATAAATAATTTGTATTCATGTGGGTTTATAAACTGTGATTTTCGGTTCTGCTGCAATGCGCTGCGTCCCACGATATGAATATATCCGTGTTGATATTTCTGGGTATTGCTGGCAATTGAAAGCTTTTCCTGGTACGAGTGTACGAAAATGACTCGCGCTCGGGTGTCAAAACTTTCGATGCACTCGACCAGAACTCCTCCATCTCGAACGGAAAGAAAAACCTGAAGAGGAGAAAACTTCTTTGGAAGCAAAGCATGATCCTGAGAAAACAGCGAAGGTGACAGTTTTGGCGTTCACTGCACAACACTCACTGTTCACATCATTTCTCACATCGTCTTGTGTTTGCGCCTTTGAGTGTCACTCGTTGCACCTTTTATGCACATGTTACCCAATTATTTAATCCAACATTGTTAAACAATGTGTTAGTCATCTTAGGGTCAAGAGTGATTTTATGAACCGAAATAATTCATTTTAAATCTAGCCATTGTACAAAGTATTCGACCTAAGTTCGTGGAACTAATTTTCTTGTAATGTTGCTTAAAAATTATGCACTCTTCTTCTCGCCTTATGCATAATGGCTATATAAGTATTAGTCATAAATCACTTTTGGGTTGGAAAACTTGCAGCGGAATGGCATTGTTTTCTAAAGCCGCTTTTCGCGAATTGGACGCAAGGATTTTCGTGTACCTGCCAACACACAATGTATGTTAGGTTTGGCCTGCCAATAGGGGGAATTGTACACGTGGCATATCTTACTTATATGTAATTTCCCCATACATGTTTTTGGAAAAGGTGATTGCTTCGGCATAAGATTGTACAGACATGTCCTGTAAATTTAATTGCTGAGGCAGCTGTATTGTTGAAGCCGTTGCTTGACCGTGGTTCTCCCAACGAACAAAAGTTCAAAACGCCTTCCTTCAGAGATTCATAAAGCCACTTATCTTGAGTCGCAGATTTCAGCTTGTTTAATAGTCTCCTGTCTAACATGACGTCCTTGAACTAAATATAATGAACACACAATATGCTAGCATTTCCAACTGGTATGCCATTGGTGGCCACCCCCACAACTCTTCACTTCTCTACGGGTCATTAGAACTGCGGAAGAAAAACAGTTCATGATTTGAAATAACTATCGTGAGATCTCCGCTAGCTGTTGTAACGCAGGGCACAACAGTTTATAATCATACCATATAGATCTATATAATTATTAGGCATGTTTGTAAATTCACGACATTATGCAATTTTTTCGAATCTCTTCCCTTCATTATTTTATTAATTATTATTATTATTATTATTATTATTATTATTAAATTATTATTATTATTATATTATTATTATTTTTTGGCGTATCAGGCCATTACTGACGCACGCTACACGATTAATAGTGTGTAATTCTTCCAGGACTCAGCTTTTCAGTGATCTTGGGATTACAAGTTGTACGCCTTTGGATTTAATCGATAGGATGATTGATGGGACACCAGACCGTCTACCACTCGATCTGCGCTCCCCAGACACGCTCCCAACGTCGCCACAGACGATTATTATTATTATTATTATTATTATATATTATGATTATTATTATATTATTATATTTATTATTATATTATTATTATTATTATTATTATTATTATTATTATTATTATTATTATTATTATTATTATTATCTGAAAACAATGAAGTACACATATGTTGTCCCTACCCTTTAACACGTCTCCAAGATGAGACATCCAAGTCGAGAGTGAAATAACGTGTAGACTGCAACGCCCCTTTCGTCGAGCGTTTGGGAAAGAACGTTTCCTGTGCAGAGGTGAGGAAGAGGCCGCATTGGGCGTGACCGCGTCTGGCGGCGTGTGCTGTGCACGAGCCATTCCGCCCGCCTGCTTCCAAGAAACGCACAGATAGTCGCACGGTACCTGCGTCTGGTTAGCGCGTGCACACCGGCAGCTTTCCCCCGCCACCCGGCGTTTATTGCAGACATCACTCTGCTGGACAGCTCCTTTGTAACCTCTTTCAGTAGCGTCGATCTGTGATTGCATTTAGGGGCCGAAAACGGGTATTTGCTTGTTATTTAACAGGTATGTCATTAAATGTATTACTTGATAGGAACTTTTCATCCATGAAGGGTTTGCGAGCCTGGCTCGCATCGCTCATTAACAAAGGGAATGTCACGAGAGCTGTGGAATGTATCAGTTAATGATATATGCGCAATCTGCATAGTGGTGAGTGCGTATCAGTTATCGCTGCAATAAAACGAAACTAGAAATTGCTTGGGTGCGTTTCTGACTGGTTCACACTGAACTCTTGGTGTAGTTTTCCAATCTCACTAACACATTCCTAGCAAAAACATGTTATGAATAATAGGACGTCACCACTTTCTCTCTCACACCCAACTGAGAGGTTGAATCCTCTCACCCAGTGCACAATTTTTTTCACAATTATAGTGCTGTAGTCTCTGTTCGGAGGTACAGTTTTCAAATATTCATACTTGCATAATAAAAGATAATAGATTTTCAATAGACGGATACGTGAGCTAGCCTCCCTCGCTAGTTTATAGGCAATTTTGTATCTCCATTGAAATTTTGAACTTAGAATAAAAGAAGTGAATTTTTCTAACGCAGAGAAGTGTAGAATAATTAATAAACGAAATAAACTGTTCATTGACGAGACAGGATGCAATAGAAAAACCACTGGACTCATCAAGCAGAACAAATATTTTTGTTTTATTTATAAGAAATGTTGGGACTATGAAAGTGTGAGCTCGTGTGTATGAACACGTTGATTTAAGATGGTCGAAAATAATGTTATTAGGAAGTCTCAAGTGGGTCATTGTCTCCAGAAGGTCAGATATTTGACCTTGCTCTGAAACATTATGTACATAAATACAAAGTAATTGTATGTACAAAGAACTCGCTTTACATAATATTCAAAGAGAGTAAAAGTTTGTATATTTTGAAGGCAAATCTATTTCCGCTCGGACTGATGTCTCACTTTTTCTGATTTATCTCATTTGTTTTCTTTTCAAGAACAGATTCAATTGTTTCATGAACTACTTTACCTGCAAAAGCACTGCCCTTTCACCTCAATTCATTATGTATTAGAATAAAAAAATAATAAAAGTGTATTATGCATCACTGAAAATTCTTGAAAAACTGAAAAGTCAGAGAAGAATTAATAAATGTTTAATATATGAATTGAGTTTTTTATGAATGCTAATATTTTGTATCAACTGAAAATATAAACTAACAGTTTTCTTGCATCTCAATGTATACTAAAATTACTTAATCTAAATTGGTTTTGAGCACGTTTTTCAAAACAATAAATTTTATTATGATTGAATATTCAAGACCCCTTATTTAGCACAGGTAAAAAGTTTGAGAGAAAATGCTTGTTTCAAAAACATTTCCAAATATTGGTCTGTCAAAAAGAGTTGTTTAACTAATATAACTCGTATTTACTTGTAAATAAGAATAAGTTTTATTATTCCTTATAAGCTTGTTTTCCTGCCTTAACGAATAGCAGAATATTGGTGATAAACTTCCCCTACACACACACACACACACACACACACACACACACACACAACACACGCGCGCACACACATAATATCACTACTATTAGAATATGATTGAATTAAATCTCTAAAATCCATGAATACGATTTATTTTTAAAGTAACAATGAAAAATTACCGAACTAAGAAAGGTGAAAGAACTGCCAATTTTATTTTATTTTATTTCTGAGTAACAAAACCAATATATTCAAAATATGTTATTAGTGTTTTCCAAAAAATTCGTTAACTTTTTACAAATGAATAATATATAATCATCCAAATGTTTATGACAGTTATTTTCACAAATGTTGGGCAATAATCGTTTAGGTGAAATTGGTGTCAACGATCTTCGGTTTTCAGTTGTTCGTTGGAGAGCGAGGCGAATTTCTAGGGCGTCAGATTACGAGGAACCAACCTTCGCCAAACTCTGAAGAAATTTCTCTTCAGTTTTCCCAAACACAATATTTGCATTTCTTTTGAACTTTCCCTTGTATTCTCCACTCTCTTCCTTAAGGATATGCAGAGCGTAAAGAAAACAGAATAATAGCTTTCGATAGAGGATTTTGCAAGAACGTTTGTACTGGTTTTTCAAAAGCTAACATGTTCAAATTTATGCGCATGGAAGAGATAACACATAAAATCGGAAGTTTCTTAATTATTTCAACTATTGCATCATCGAAACGTAAATTTGCAATGAGTATTATGATCTACAGAATCATAACAAAATGTAAATTTAAATTATAAAAATTGTATTGAAAATTAAAATAAGATTCCTTTCTTTCAAAATATTGGTTAATTTTCAATGACAATAATAACCTAACATTTAATTTCCTACATTAATTCCTAATTAATACATTCTGTTGTAATGGCTAATTATGTGTTTATAAATTCTTGACATTAGTGTTTTTCTTTAACCACATATAATGCGATCAACTTGCATATGTGCAGAGAACAATTTACCATTTTCTCAATAGGAAATGGTATAATGGATGGAATGATACAAGGAAAAAGACGCTACTGAGGATATTTAACGGTTTGTACTCACGAGGAGAGCTATCGAATAACAGCCCCAAATTTCGGACAAAGGAGGCCTAACGGAGTCTGGCGCGCAAGCAGAAAAGTCAGGTGACAGCGCCGCCTTTTGTCGAGTCCCCTTCTCGGCTCGGCTTCAAATTTCGAAGACGTCTGACCTGCTCTCTCAGGCTTCTTCAAACAAACACTCCTTCGAAGAGGCGTATCCGGTATGACGCGAAACCTTGTCATCAGCGTTCTCACAACCCAAACGTTTCCGCACGCACAGTTGTAATGAATAATTAACACCAGCAACGCACTACCTTTGCACTTCTGAAAGCCGAGATTCGAATTTGAGTCACTCCATGTAGAATTTGTGGTGGAGAAAGTAGGAATTCTCCATTCTGTTCTGGAGTGGTTCTCCCGCATTTCCTAACTATACACTAATCACTCTCTGCCCGTGCTAATCTACTCACATCATCTGATACAAGGACATCAACACCACCATCCACATTCACTTACCTGATCTAGCATTCTGTATCTCGATGATACGAGTAGTTGAGCTAAAGAACAAGCGCCATTATGGCGTCAACCCGCAGTATAAGCCATACGTAAAATAAGTAAGAAACTATAATTATGCATAGACAACTAGTGTACTACACAAACCATACAAATAATATTCTCCAATCATAAGATATCCGTCAGCGTTCTCAGCCCAACCTCAGCCCGTCCTCAGCCCGTCCTCAGCCCATGTCCCTCGCTTCTCTCGACCTCTTTTTATCTCTCTTTGTTTGTTTCATTGATTGTTTTCGGACACGTCAACTGCTATGGCAACAGTCCCGTTAGTGTGATGAATGTTTTATTCCCAGAGATGGCTGTGTTACTCCCGCGCTGGATGGTGACATCCGACGGCGATGTGGTCTGGTGTGGTTTTCTCTCAAGAGGTATCTCCCCCTGCGAGTCACAGCCGAGACAAACTCTAAGTTCCCGATTGATCTCCCGACTTCAATGGTGTATGTGTGTGTGTGTGTGTATGTAAGGGGAGTGGATGGAACAAGGAAGACGAATGAAAGATCATCTAGCTATGCGCGCGGCGATGGTGTAACGATTAGCGTATCGGACTTGTATACCCAAGTTGGCGTGTTGAAACCCGATCGAAGACATAGATCCTTCGTACGCCTTCCTTCGGAGGGGAAGTAAAGCCGGCTGTCCCATGTTAGTATATTTACTTGCATGTAAAAGATCCTCAAGCCTAAATGACGCCTCTGAGCTAAATTCAAAATCGCCTGTTTCTCACCCTAAAAATACCGTCTTCCTGTGCTAGTTGGTGAAAGGAGCTTAGCGAAATTTGCGTGGTCAGACGGAAGAGCGGGCTTGATGGCCCGAGCCTTGCCACGTAAAATAAGGCATTAATTTAATTCAATTCAATTCAAAAATCTAGATAGTGTCTAAAATCGGTCACCGTCGGCACTCGAAACGTAAGACCTCCTGGTCAGAGACGCTGCAGAAACAGCCTGAGTGTTTGCTCAGCGCTAAATTCACCCAGTTCCTCTCTCGTTTTTGCTTCCACCTTCTGAATCATTGTCATCATCTTCATATAATTGGCATTTTCACCGCCTCCATGACTTTTCATTCATATTCTTCGGCCTTTGCGCCGCATCTTTTGTCTAGCTCTCCTCCACCGCTTGCGTATCTGCTTGCCCATTAATTCTACCTCAAGTGACATTCCCACTTCCCCAGACCCATTCATCACCTCGGTAAATTTTAAAATTATTCAAGATGCGATTGCCACTACACAAAACAACTAATCGTAGTGCTCAATTGTCGATTGCCGTGTTTCTGTACTGTCACTAGAGGTTTTCATTACAATGCTTATGTTGTTCCAAATGTCAATAACAAACTCCGATCACCGACTTTGATACTGTCGATCACATTTTTCATCGACATCGTGGTCCGGATCTCAATCTGCACAATCAGCCAGCATCGTGTCATCTCGATCGCCTCCACACATGCTGCCATCGCCATAACAACCATCCTCACTATCACCACTCTCGTAGTCACCGCCATTGACATCACCATCACCGCAATTAACATCACTATTGTCGCTATTGATACCACCATCACTGCCCTCATCACCATCTCCACCACAACCATCACCATCGACATCATCATTATCTCCATCACCACCATTTTCACCTACGGGGAGAGCAGGATCAGGGCATCAACTGACGACACTGCAGAGCCTCTGACCGGGAACTCCTAGGTTCGAGTCCCGTCCCGTCGGTGGCTAGATTTTCGACATTAACTAAGTCGAATTCAATCACTGTCTGGAGGAGAATTCTAGCGGTTGGCTGCTCTGATCGGTAGACTTCCCTAGTTTCTCCGATTAACACCAGGAGAATGCCGGAGCAGAACCCTAACAAACGGGTCACGAACCGCACGAGATCTTTCCTTTATTTCCCCTGCCATACCCTCTCGCCCCTTACATGCTTGCTTCCCCCTTCACACACATGCACTATACTACACTACCACTGGGTGTAACCGGTCGCGAGCTTAGAGCTTGTCCAGGGTAGGCCGGAATCCCGCTGATGGAAGATACCTGGTTGGGGGAAAACCCCCGTTAGCCGACGTGTAGATCGGCAGCGAATCTCGCCATCCAGCGGGGAAAGATCACCGCCGACTCCTTGCACTACACCTACGGGACTATTGACCTTAGCAGTAGACGCGCCCGCAGTCACTAACCATTGCCACTACCACCACCGTCATTAACACCATCACCAACGTCGTCTTCCGGCCCGTCACCGGCGGCCGCCTCACCCCTCCTCGTGCGCCGACCCGCTGACACAGTGCCGCGGGCAGCAGGCCAGCTGTTGTTAGCGACTGCGCTGAGGCAGCGGCGGCGGCGGCGGCGGCGGCGCCACGTAACGGTGAGACTCTCGGAGAGCCCCACGTGGCGGCCGGGACCGAGGAGCTGCCAAGAGCCGTGACCTCCGCCGCCCCCACCACCACCGCCCGGGAACTGACCGCTCGCACCAGACGCGGCGACCGCCGACTCACCTGCCTACGCGCTCCCGGCGCGTCTGGCGCCGGCTCAACCACAATTGCGCACGCGGCCGGGCCGGCCTTCTCGGAATAAAGCCCTCTCGAAGTGGATTGGCCGGCAGTGAGTGGCGCGGCTCGCCTCGCTGCGGCGGATTTAAGCGTTCTCGTGGTTATGTTTTTTTTTTTTTTGGTCTGTAAAAAGAGTACTTTCCTCGCTTTGGATGTTAGTGCTGTGTCACGATTGCTTCTTTAAATTATAAGTTGTTAAATATTGTTTATGTTGGAATGATTTAGAGTATTAGGGGCCGGACCAACTTGTCGGACTCTACAAATCAATTTTTCAAAAATGGATATAACTTTTTACAGGATCTTATCTGCGATGAACAAGTTGCTGAACTGAGCTTTACAGAATTATAGAATGGGTAATAAGGGCGTGTGTAAGCATTTTAAAAGCATTACGAAGCTTTGAGATTAAATTGCATAGAAAAATTAATATTCACTTTGAATTTATCTTGAAAGATTATTTCTGTTTTCGTTCAATTTAATTTTACATGTAATTCGAATTCCTGCTCATTATTTGACCACTTTTGTTTCGAAAGTAGGGTACCCAGATGATATAATTCTCCAAAAATGTTTTTGAAATTTCAAAAAGGTCTCTTTTTGTAGAAGAGTTACCGTTTAAGGAGCATATTCGTAACTGGAACTAGCCTCCTATCCTGTAAGTCCACTTGTTCTACGACATATTCCATATACATTCTACACGCGTTTTTCCGCAAGTTCTCCTACTCGTTTTCCATGTGTCTCACCACATGCTTCTCGCAAATAGATCTCGTGTTTACCCGCATGCACCGTCACACGTACGCCCAAATGTTTCCTTGCATGTACCTCGCATGTTTACCGCATGTTCTACTGCATATTCTGCCTCATGGTCGGCGATAGGATGTAGTTGTAATGGCTTAAAGGCCTTCGGCATAGCCACATAATATCAAGTTGTGTCTGTGTAATAATTTCACATCATTTTTTTTAAATTCTACGTCATGATCCCCAAATATTGTCTTTATGATTACTCACGTGATAAACAGCAAAATACCATCCTTTTTAAATTAAAAATGGAAATAGATCATACTATAACCCTCATGTGAACGTACGAGATCTTCCAACTCGTACTATGGAGAGGCGGTAGCCTCACAAAACTGTTATAGAACGTCCAAAAGGTCTCATGTAGATTGACCTATATCGCAGAATTATGGAGATAAGCACGATAGTAACATGTGTTGCGGGCTATATGCGCATCTGCATTTCGCGCTATTCCATAAACTGCGAACTTTTATTTTATTTAGTCTTAAAACAGTTGGATGCAACTCTAGGAATAATTATCTATCCAGCAATAACACACAAACTTGTCGTTTTATTGCCGATGTTTTCTTGTAAATGTTATAAAAATGTCAACTTCTCTTGCGTAGAGAAGGCAATGAGTTACGAGAAATTACAAGTCGAGTAGGAAATACCGTGATTTTTTGTGGACTGGGTTAAATGAGTATTGCTTTGAAATAATTAATAGAGCATTCAAATGCACCAGTAAAAGAAAGTGCAACCGCGGAATGTATTCAATTTTCAGTAATTCACAATTTATCGGCATGGAACATTAAATAAACGGAATCATTAATGTTACATGCGCGACATATTGATTGATAAAATACGTATTAAAAGGTTATTCTCATCTCTTCGACAGCATTTGTAGCAAATTGGTGGGAAGGTGCTTTCGTTCGTGTGATTTCCTCAATTCTAAGTTTCTTTGTGAAGTCCAAAATAGACTTTTATTAATGATCAAAATGTTCCATTCTTTCGACCTAATGAATAGTACTAGCTATCGCCCATATTCGTGTCAAGCATAGTCGAACCCCGACAAATATTTCAAACAATCGTTTATGCAGTGAGAGTAGTCAGTTACATCACGAAACTCATATACGACTATGTATTAAAGCAAGTGGCATTATTAGTGGACGGAAGTACATTAATTTTCGTTTTTGAGTTCCTCTAAACAGAAAATTTAAATTTTGCTTCCGATATCACACCTAGAGATACTTCAATATTAAAAGAGTAGATAAAGAGATGTTAAATCAACATGCAAATTATATTCTTCCAGTTCACATCTCACACAGTGTTTACGATGTTGTTCATTTTTTCCTCTTGAAATTACTAACGGGATGTGGTTCTCGAGTTTAGGTCATTCAATAACAAGGTCTACCGGCCAGTGTTTTGGCTGTTCATTTACCCTTCATTAGAGATGAAGACATAACCATATATCAAACATAACACACCACCACCTCAACTTTACCCACATAACTATGAGTGTTAATGACGTAGTGACTTAACATTCTCGTAATAGTTTTAAACCTTGCGGTAACGGATATTGTAATGGATTCCCTGGTGAATGAAGCGACAAATTCTGAATAGCCGAAGTACCCAGAAGAACGGAACCCCTGAAAATGTAATTGAAGGCTTTTAAAAATGTTTCAAAAAAATTGCGTCAACAAAACATCGCTCGTTTTAAACAATTTTTAAAAAAATCAAAATACCTCCATACTGGAAGTCAGCTTCTTGATAGACAGCAGGCGGCAATAGGGTGCGCCAAACATAAATAATAGGCTTGCCGCAAAGAATAGGAAATTAACTCGTAAGAGAAAATATATGCCATTATGTAGCACCATTAGTTAATTCCTCGTATATTACTTACGCGGTATAGAAAAGGTTATGTAATGTTGAAGCACAATCTGCTATTTTAGATACTACAATACTCTATTGTAGGTATCTGATTTCGAAAAAGTGGATAATTATTTTTCCTTATGTAGTAAATTACTTCTTATAACATGATATGTAGTCAGGATTTAAGTTCTTTGTATTATAGTACCGAAAAATGGGTTACGGCAAAACGTCTGTCTGTGAACACTAGCAGCTAAACAGTAGATAGGATTTTTTCAAAATTGATATTTCCCTATCTATCTGACCAATGTCGCGGTCACTTCACTTGGAAACCGTTATTTGGATTTGCATAATGTGGGAACGTTTTAAACATTTTCTCAAAAATGGCTCCAAGTTTTTTTGTTTAATTTTTTCTCAGATCAATGTACGCTTATAAAAATGACACAGATCTTGTTTTCGTTGAATTCTCTGAATTTTAGAAATGTTCACATTTTCGGCGTTTTCCTCCAATTACTGTATTGAAGAAAGGGATCCTTTCCCTTTATGGTGTATTCTTCAAAATTAGATCTTTAAATAATGTCATGTACTTTCATTAAGAAAGTCATGAAAAATATTTCGAAAAACGGCATGAAATGTATAAACATGATTATCTCACAACCTGCTCCACGTGCTTTTGTTTAAACATTTTGAACGGATCTACTGAATAACATGACATCAACGTTATTTCGACAAACATTTAATTTTTCAAAAATTATAAAAATGTATGTTCATGGTGAGTTATATTACAAAACTCTTACAAATAATGTGACAAATTGCGTGTTGATAAACAAGTGCGTAGTCAAACAACATCACATCATTTACTAATTTCTTATATAGTCACAATAACTACGCCAATCACGATCTCTTAGATGATATTATTGTAGTTCTCAAGACGTCGATCCTGAAAATATAGAATATTACAGTTTAATTTAAAAAAATATAATCGTTTAAAAAAACAAATAAATATTACAGTTTGAAACTATTACAGTTTCCTTGCAGCGATATGAGAGAATTTGACCTCTCGCCTCGAGCGTGAGATCGGTATCCCCTCGCACGCGATGCATTTCCCGCGCGGTGCCCCGTTGCTGCGGGTTCTCCGAAGCGGGTTCTACAGCGCGGCGCACAGTGGGCCAGAAGACGCGAAAGTCGGCCAAAAGTCCAAAATCAAAATATGTTTCAGAAGCTACATGAAAGGGATAGAAAAATGTTTCCTTCATCGTTCCCCTATCAGGAAAGGAATGGGAAATCACGCCACTCATTTTAGTGCAAGATTGAAATTTCACAAGTGTCGGGCGACGCACTTTTTCGCTCTCGCACTAAGACGAGAGGTGTGTTTTTCGATGTAAATAATTTTGCTCTTTCGAGCGGCAGAATCGTATGTGCTATGGATACGATACTTCGAGGTATGTACTTTAAATCTGTAATAGTAAAAAACATATTCCTTAAATAATAATTTGGTAATTAGAAAGTAGAAACTTCACGTGTCACAACGGAATGAAATTTTTAAATCCTTTTTTTGACTTTTAGTTGTCTTCCGGACATCTCTGGGCTATGATATTAACTGAATCTGATTTTAAAATTCATCTAGTTTTCAAAACATTAATCAAAAGTTTTGCCATGTTTTCCGCATTTTGCGTTAAGGTACTTTGTTTATAATGATACACACCTAGTTTTGTTAGCATTTCTACCTACAGTATTCATTTTTCTTATTTTTTGCTTCTACTGAGAGCTCTTTATCAACAAGGAGAGATCTGTGTGATGCTATTTTACACAATAAAAAGAAAAAAAGAAAAAATATAGAGACTGTTTCACCAAAAAATTATCCTGAGAGCAAACTAACTAGGAACTACTTCGCAGGACGTGAATTGTATCTGTTCCATTGATTTCAGAAACGGAAAAGATAAAAATTGTAACAAAGGTATTTGACCTAGAAGTTACACCAATGTTAATGCCTTCAAGTTGAAATTCACGTCTGGAAGAAGAGTCACACGATGAAAGTTTTGATTCGGAGGTTATATAATTAAATATTTAAAGATTAAACAATTGAATAAGTTATTATTTAATTATAACGTGTTTTTTTTTATTTCCAAAAATCCCGAAAGACGCTTACAACTTTTTCCCTCCCTGGCCCCTGCGGCGGCCTGCGGCGGCCCCTGCGGCGGCCGAACGCAGCGATCGAGAACAAAAAGCGCTTTGGGCCTCGGTGTTACGAGGGCTCCCATAGCCATAGCGCTGTAAACCCAGAGTGGAGCGGTGCGGAATGTCTTCTCACGTCCTGGTGGACGCGCGACCCACTGGCGACTCGCAGCTGCGCCCAACCACCATAAGGCAACGTATTTTCTTCCCGAAGCTTGGAATTGTGTGGTATCCGTTCTTAGTTTGGGTAACATGTGTGTGTGTGTGTGATTATACTGATTACATGCTCGTTGATCGTTTATGAAGGTTTATGTAGCTCAGTATCTGGCCCGGCTTATGTGTCCGATAAGATTTTCAGCTGTCGTAGAATATCAAGCGCAGAAGAGATCTACCGTTGAAAAAGTCTGTCTATCTGTTTGTTCACTCGTCCTTATGGCTCAGTCGGTCGGTCTGTGAGCTGGTTGGTTGGTTGGTGAGGTTGGTCAGTTGATTGGATAGAGGATTGATCTGAAGGATTTCGGAGCGATTTCGCAGTAAACCGAACGCGGGCATGGAATGTCACCTGTCGTGCATGTTGCTGCACTGAATACTCATTTTAGTCTAAGCGTTTTCAGGGGCACCGTGGAAATGAGTAGCCTCGATCCTCGTATGGGTGTAATGTAGGGGGGCGGGATGCGATTGCCAGTGGGAGAATTATCGTAGTATAGTCGGGATTTAAGCCTTACTTGGTCAGCTCTTGCCAGGCCCCATTTGTCAAAATAGACCTCACAGCTAGACCAAGAAAATATGACACATTGATGCAACTAAGCAATCTTCAAAATGCATTTTCTTTTTTACATTATTGTTTGCTAATCGTTTTCTTTTTTTCGTAGAACGGTCGGTCAGACGGTCGGTCAATAAATCGGTCGGTTCGTCTGCAAATAAGTCGGGTATCTCACAACGGGCTACCGGGCCCCAAGCAGGAAGAATCAAATGACCATAACCCCTGGTGTACTTCCCGGATACCCATTTTTGCGCGAATCCAACATCAAGTACATTACTTGAATTTTTAAATTCCAAATATTGTTAGTGAAAAGTATTGGAAAATCATTAGTGATGTGAATTATGTTTGAAGACGGAAAAGTGTTTAGTTCGGAAAAAGTCATTTGAATTAATGTTTATTTAAGTAGAACTCGAACAATAATATATTCTCGTCATTAGATTAACACTAGAATAACTTCTCGTCATTAAAATAACTGGGTCGCACATTAGTATTCTGATCGATCACTTCCTATCGTCATACCTCCCGTCGTCATCAAACATCGCAGGACGAGAGGTGAAAGTCTGTTGCGAAAAACGATTAGGAAGTAGATATGAGAGCGAGAAAGAAATTAGTATCTCACTTGAATACAAATCTAAAATGAAAAAATATAAAATAATGTAAACTGCAAAAATGTAGTTTTTCATGTAAACAACTCGATCTATCGTTTTCATCCTCCCTTTCAAAATTACCGATAAATACATTCATTGTGGAGCAACACAATGTCAATGTGAAAAGAGTGCTTGTCCATTAGGTTGATAAAACGAAATCTATAAAATCTAGCTATAAAACAACTCGGATAATTCGTACCTAATTCATTGTCACAGATAAAAATCTTAAATATTAATAGTTTGAATTTCAGGAATGAAATAATTTGCATTTTCCACATCACAGACAATTCTGAAACAAGGCCTACTACAGCAAACACAATGAAATTATTGTTATTAATGTTTTAGCTCGTGTGAACATTTAACAGTTACAATTACTTTTAGAATCATGCGTTCTTGAAAACATTTCACTGGTGTGCGTGACGAATAAATGAAAATAGCTTTAAAATACCACTTGTAAAGATGAATGATCGAAGATTGTATCTAAAGAACAACTTAAATGAATCGTTTTATACCTCATGCAATCTAAGGCAGACTCCCACGATGTCCGTCGTTCTCAGCATTTTTCTCATTGATTTTATCTACAACCAAACTACTTTCATGAGCATTATTGGCTAAGCTATATTAATAACTGTCGTACCATGTCTCCAAATTTATTTTCATCTATTGCATTCTTGTCTTATTGCTGTCAAGAAAGGAAACCTTTAATCCAAATTAATGACTCTCGTTGTCGTTGTGATACATATTTTGGTATATTGTCATTACACTGAATCACCCCAGAAACTATTATTGGAAACTTCCCATTGAAATTCACGAAGAGCGATTAATATCGCTCAGGAGTTTGGCATTTCTGAAAATGTAGGCAGGCTACGCGTTACCCATTGTCTTGTCTCATGCAAATTACGCTTGAGAACCTTTCTCTCATACACTCGGAACAAACAAACTGTACTTGTGTTGTCTGTATGCAAATGTAAATTGTAACTGTACCCGCCAGTCAACGGGACGCACATTAGATCCAGGTGAATTGAAATGTCTACCTGTATTGTGCACGAAAGAGCACATTCGTAATGTAAGAGACAAATTTAATTAAAGTTCAATGAGAAATAGATTGCCAAATTAAGAACATCCAATAACATTTAAATATTCTTTTGTATAATCCTACGAAATAATAGTATGTGTACTTATAAGCACTTAACAAATAAGTTTAATTAATTGTTCCACATTTTACAGAGGAAATCAATAAATATGAATTTATCTTAGATCGTGAATGATAGTGTGAAGAGTGATAATTACAATAACTAAGTTAAATCATTATTCCGAAAACATTTGAATGTCCTTTTGAAGTCTACAGTAAGGGGCACAGTCGTTTCTGAATTCTGAACCGCGTTCTTTACTCTTAGACCTATCCGTTTGTTCGATGTCAACACGTGCCTGTTCACCTTTATCTAGAGCCGTTATTTCAACAAAGGAAAGTGCATTCGAACTGTGGGCAATGGCCTGAGCGCTAATATGTCAAGCACCTCCTTGGAATCCCGGCGGCGGCCAATGCTCCCTCCCCCAATCTGGCCCAAACTTTCGGTATACGAAGGCGCAAGACTCCTAAAGTACTCGTAGATAGACGATGAAAATAGAATGAAAGATTAAGTTTCAACGTCGAAGCCATCCTCTTAGGGCAGTAACGAAGTAATATTGTAGAAATGAAAATATTTGTAGGTATTTTATTGTTCGTGTTGCTTGCTTCAAATTTCCAGTTTTTTTATATTTGCAGTTTTGTTGATTGTCTCTTGATTGTTAATCTGTTAGCGACAACTTGATAACGCACACATTGGGCACAGTAAATAAACAGTGTACCACTTTTGGGATGACAGACCGCTACGGGACTTGTTCGTGACTTACTTGACTATTAATTCACCCTGTCAAAAGTAGAAATATTATCAGAGGAAGCGTATTTGAGGGAAGTTAATTACACAAACGTGCTAGGCGCAAAAACGAACATGAATGAACGAACGCTCTATACATTTCTAAATCTAAGCAATTTTTACTTCCAAAATTGGGAATTATTGCTTACACCCAAGTTATCTAGAATAGGTTAAACCTTTAATATTATAATGCTTTATCGTACTGTTAATAGCATTACGTTTTAAAGACATATAAACCTCTAGAATAATGCATTTTAGGATGATGACATAGTATACTTTTTCATTGATTCCCTTATGAGGTCATAATTTACTTTACTCTGTAAGTATTTGAAGACGCATTGTATTAGTTTTGACAATTATTTGAATGATTAACACCGTCAAACTGTATTTTTAAGATAGTAACAAATAGTGTTTTTTATATTAACGTTTTTTTATATTTTTCGAATGATTGAAGATCGTAAAAGGAGTTGGATGAGTGCGCATATTAACCATTTGCGCACCGTCGTGTATATCTATTGAACTGGCACGGATACGACAATTTTAAACCGATCTACCTAAGAGGTGATGATTAATCTTTTCATAATTGTTCGCCACTGATATTACAATAATCGAAGAGTACCGTAGTTACCGTAGTTGGTAAAATAGTTGGTATGGGTTTTATGAGCGACACTATTGGTAATAAACAAAAACATTAAATAAGTAGTAAAACCATAATTTTCGTTTAGATGAAGCAATATTTAATGCAGTTACGAGTTTGAAACTAAATTGTCTAGGTTTAAAGTGAGTGATAGTGAATACTCACTGCAGTGATTAAGGAGTATTGTGAGGTTCAATTACAGTTATGTTACGAACTTGAAACATATTTTATTGAATACCACCTCTTTAATTATGTACAGCTAAATTTATTTGAAATATTGTAATACGTTGAAACAAGATGTGAGTGTTCTTACGAAGGTGTACCTAGGTGAAGTAAACAATGAGACGAATAATAGGAAAAATAGCAAATCTTAGAGGAAACCTGACGCAAACCTAATTTTTCCACTATAAATATTACATAAAAATATTATTTGTTTATTACGAATATAAATATTACTTTGATATTTCACAGAAAATGCCCGTATCTAGAAAATAATATATACACTGTTGTCATCAAGGCCATATCTGGTTGTGCTTATCCACCTTATTCCCAATAACGATGTGACATCGATAACAAAAAATAGATGTTAGCAAACATCGATGTTCAGAATTATAACATCAATGTTAAATATATCGACGAAAAAACATCGATGATTTTGGACCCGATTAGTCTTCTCTAACATTAAACTGGTGTGCAATAAAATTTAATTTGCTAGTGTTCGTGTTTATCAATTGGCCGAATAAGGGTATGATAAGAAGGTACCAACCCAACGAACATACAGCGTACTTGTTGGTCATATCTCACTGGGCAAAATGAATATGGAGAGGAAATACAATGGCATAGAGGTCATCTTGGGCTAGAGAGTTTGGTTGTTGTAGGTAGTGCAAACAGCTTTTGTTCTAACACATGAATAACAATGTTACTATCAGTTATTTCATATTTTACAGTATTGTGATCATGGGAATTTTTCATTCAGAAACAAAACATCGGAAAAGGGAAAAAGTATTGATCACAAATCATTGGTGTTAATACATGTTTAATTCATCCATGTTCAAAACATCAATGTTTAAGACACGATGTTTCTACAAAAACATCAATGTTTTGAAAACATCGACATCGATGTCGCATCCCTAATTCCCACGCGCAAAACTGGCCAGAGCAGAGCGCTAGCAGCGCGCCTAGATCACCCGCTGCCCGGCAGCAGCAAGGAGGAAGAGACCGCGCCAGTGGCAAAAACTGGCCAGGCCGGTCCCCCGGTTAGAGGCTGCCCCGACCGGCCAGTGGCGTGATTTTTAGGAGGCATCGGCTGCATCTCGCCCGGCCTCGCCTCGCCTCGACGGCGCTCATTTGGTTAGTAGTTAAGTGGAACATCGTCGTTCTCGAGAGAAGCGGATCGAGAGAGAAAGATCGACCGTGTGGCGTCACCGCGAAGTGCGGCAA
>BOPP01000174.1:241082-266891 GCA_017312745.1 Gryllus bimaculatus
CTCCCCTCCGCCGGCAAACGCCACGCGCTTCCAGCCGGTTACGTCACGGAAGGGGCGCTCGTAGGCGAAAGATTAAGGTATGCTTCCCCCTTTTATCTGTGACCATCGCCTTCATCTTCTTTCTCCTCTTCTTCTACTTCTTCATCTATTTCTTCTTCCTCCTCTACTTCTTCCTCCTCTACTTCTTCTTCCTCCTCTACATCTTCTTCCTCCTCTACATCTTCTTCCTCCTCTACATCTTCTTCCTCCTCTACATCTTCCTCCTTCTCTACTTCTTCTTCCTCCTCTACGTCTTCTTCCTCCTCTACTTCATCTTCCTCCTCTAATTATTTTTTAAAATTCTTCTTCTCCTCATCGTCTTTTTTCATCTGTTTCTTTCGTTTCGTGTGTTTGTTTCTCATATTGTTTTTTTTTTCTCTTCCATTTTCTTCTTTCTTTTATCTTTCGCAGCAGTAAACTCCGTAGGTGTTTTGGCATCGTACACGGTGAACAGTTGGTCGGAAATTACATCCCAAAACACAGAGGTTGTAGACAGAGGTTTGTATTTAGATTTCAGTTGGAGAACGCATCTGAGAGGACTGCATCAGTATACAGAGTGAGTCACATAACTTTAGCACCGCCTGTAACTTTTGAACCGTTAAAGTAATTGCAATGCAGTTTAACGGAAGTGCATGAGAGAATGAGGCTAATTGATACGCGTATTCATTTCTATTTTATCACTTGAATTTTCTGAGATATTTGAGTTAACTTTGTTCTTTAAATAGAACTATACATATTTTTTCAATCTATTATGACGAGTGTAAAAAGACGAATCCAATGATATAAATATTGTCATATGTGTAACATACCAGAAATCTCCCCCAACGCATTTCATGGAGGGAAAATTGCATCGAACAAATGTTTACTTTAGAATTGGGTGCGTACCAATAGTGTAGACCAAGGAATTCACGTCGTCAGGACAACGGGTCAACAAAGTTTATGTTCCGTGCTCGAAGGTCTGAACGCAATATTCTTTTACAGAGCATGCCCCCCCCCGGGACAAAATGTTTATTGACACGTTGTCCTGACGACGTGAATTCCTTAGTATCAGTCTACACTATTGATGGTCTTTTTTCACTCGTCATGATAGACTGAAAAAAAAATTTAAAATAGTTCTATATTAAAAAAGCAAACTTACCTCAAATATCTCGTAAAATACAAGTGATAAAATAGAAATGAATGCACGTACCAATTAGCCCCATTCCCTCATACACTTCTGTGAAAAATGCATTGCAAGAACTTTAACCGTTCAAAAGTTAAAGGTGCTAAAGTTACGTGACTCGTTTTGTATATTCTTTGCCGTGGAAGAAAAGGTGTCAGCTCCTGTGGACGCAAGACCTTTGCCAAAACTGTAGTGCAAATTGCCTACTTCTCAGGCAACGCCTTCGCTATTTTTCAGATAATCGTCACAGGTGAGTTAATTGGCTGCTAATCGACGGTTATACGCATTAACCAGCTAACCAGCTCTGTAAAGCTGAAATATCTTGGTTACATTCGAGTGTCACTCTCGCATTTGTATGAAAGCTTTTTTTTTCCCTCGCTTCGAGATTCGTAGGTTCTCAAAGAGAAGTCATTTGCAGCTCACCGTCCGTTTCCTACTTCAGCACTTTCTTTTCTTTCTTTTTTTCCAGAAATATCTCAATATTATACATTGTTACTACTGTCGAAGTAAAAACCTTTTCGAGACATTCGTTAGAGACTTATTGACAAACTGAGTAAAATAAAATTGTTGGTATGGTACAGAATAGTGGTTGGTTGCTTAAAACTCATATCATACTATCGAAAGCTCTACAGGAAACAACGCAATTTTTGTAATACTGAAATGACTCTTAAATATTGTTTGTGTGCAAAAAAAGAGTGTATGGCTTAAGATAGAACTCTGCGGAATCCTATGCTGAAATGACAACGAATTGGAAAGATCAGTATATGAAGTTCTTTCGCGACAGTACAGTATTTCTATTTTTTGTGATTGATGTTTGACGTTCGAGGCGTTCGATGCATGACGACCATATCCAATCTACGGCAATTCCATTAATTCCGTATTGAGGTGGCTTTGTAACAAATGTTATGGTCAGTGACGTCAAAAGCTTTCGAAAGATCTAAAAAATTCCAGTGGGTGCTTTATTTTGTTCTGATGAAACAACACATTTAAGAAAAATAGCCGTTTCCTTAGATTTTGATTTTCTAAACCTATGTAGAGAGTCTGAATACGCTTCTTTTTTTAGAACTATTTCCATATGTATGTAGAAAAATATCTCATAGTTTTTTATAAAATAGACAGAATAGAAATATGGCTGTAATTTTGAAAGTCAGTTGGTTGTATTTTTTAAAAAGCGACTTAATTTCTGCAAGTTTGAAAATATCTGGAAATATAACTGTGCTTAATATAAAGAAACGTTTACAAAGTGAGTTAACGGGTGTAAAAAGACATGGGCACAAGTTTTTAATAAACAATATGGAAAATCATCTAAAGGAGGTAAACATTTATTTTTTTGTTGAATTTCTGAGGATTTCACTACAAAAGGTTACGGAAACAAACATCGTGTTAAACTTTTTAAAGGAACGTAAGATGTCAACTGTTGTGGATTTCGTCCCTTTATGAGATCGTCCGCTCGAAAAGTATTGGTTGAAGAGACTTGCACTTTTTACCGGATCGCAAATCTCTTTACCATTATTCTTTAAAACAACATTCTCCAAAATGTTTCGAGAAGCCGTACTGGTCGTACTTTTTACGATATTCCACACTGCTTTAGTTTTCTTATAAATATCCTGATAATTTTTCATTATTTTTGCCTGTGCTATTACATTCCTTAAAATTCTTTTGTGTTTTCGTAAGTAGACATGAAAATTGAGTGATACGTAATGACGGTTAGAAATAAAGTACAAAGTACTTATGATTTCACATGATGTTCTAACTCCTAATGTTAATCGAATATTGCTATTACGTGAAATATTTAATTTTCTCCTTTTGAGAAGAAAGCATGCATTAAAGTTAAATAAAATATTTGATAAAATAAATAAATAAAGGAATAATTTGTTCGGGCCAGGCAAACATATTTCTCCTGCATTTCAATGTCTTAAAATTAACAAAAATATTTGAAGTGCTAGTAGCTACTAAATCGGACTTAAATGAGGCGATTGTGATAGAAATGACTCGTTTTGTAGTACCTGACTTTGGATATCTTAAACGTTTGTTTCTCTACAAAATGCGCGGTTACAGCCCAAAACTTCAGAATATGGTCATGAAATTTTCGTGTCAGTTTATTTCTCTCTCATATGTCAGAAAACATCGGCGAATTGACATGCAAGTTAAAAATAGGAATGCACATTTTAAAGTTAATTTATACATGTATTTTTGTGTGTTATGTTTTGTTTATAACTATCAGCGTAAACAAAATTTGTAATTTTCAAATAAATAATGACAAGGTATACATTGCCAAATAAAAAACATAGAAGTAATTTTATAGAACGATGCAGACTAGACAACTTCAAATATTGTTTAACCTTAAAGTCGTAATCGCATCCCCATGGAGAAGACATCATTAGTGTGTGCTGAGCGGCCGTACAGACTTATCATGGGAATGTCAGTTCAACGGCCGCACTGTGCAGTAGCACCTATGATACGTATACTGTGGTAGCACCATCGCAAAGAAAGAAAAAAAACACTTTATCAGAGAATGTTTCCGGGCTGGTGACGCAGGTGGCGTTAAAGGGCCAAACATCCACGTTCACGGCTACGGTGGATGCCCTCAGTGGCGGCAGGGTCTCTGGCGCAGTATCCGGAACGGGCGGCTGACTTGCGACTGGAGTCGTGGACGAAACATTTGGCCCTTCATATAACAATAACAATAACAATAACAATAACAATAACAATAACAATAACAATAACAATAACAATAACAATAACAAACAATAACAATAACAATAATAATGACAATAATAACAATAATAACAATAATAATATAATATAATCATATAACAATGTATGACGGTGCCCACTACCCCTCTCTATTCATTCTTACTCTTATTTATTTGATTGGATTGGCTAACTGGGTTTTGTTGTTATGATTGGGCGCTTTAATACTTACGAACTCTGGCTCGTCTGTTTCTCTCTAGTAGGTTCTAAACACCGCTCGTACGAGTTTTCGGTTGGTGAATATCTCGATTTACGTTGTGAATTTTATAATTCACTAGTTAACTAATTTTTGAAAATAACACCTTGTTTACTGAATTAATTTCAGCGACATGACGTGTTGTTGCTATTTATTTATTGACACAAATATGATCTTCCTTTTCTGATTCAAATTTTAACCAATTTTGTTCTTATTAAATATTATTCTTATTTAGTAAGACATTCTTGGCCTTGAACAATTTATTACTGCAAAGTCTCTTTATTATTTACAAAACTTTCCTGTAGCTAAGGAAACGTTGCTCTCTTGGCGATGATAAAAATCATTCGTCCAGAAAGTGCCGCACTTCCATAATTTCTTGAATTTCCACTCTAAGTTCACATCTGCGAAAGTTTTTCCGTCGTTCGCGTCCTACTTGACTTGCCTTCTTCACAATTATTTATTTACATACGCGACTAACATTTCGCGTCTTAAATATGTTCCGTTTTTACTGTTCAAATGTATACATCTCGCGAATATACATCCTCCCTCTACCACATCGAGACAAATTCTCACTTGAACTTTTCTCTAATCATTTATGTCAGTCGCGGTCATACGCCTTCTCTCTACCTTACCGAGAGAATTCTGATGATCAATTTTCATCTATCTGCCCAGCTTGTTTCTGCTGTTCACCTGTTCTAATTGTTACTGCCGAAATCGGATGCTAGCTTGTCCCTTGTAACTAAGCTATCTGAATTCTCTTGTCTATCCTATCCATGTCGCTTTTATTTAATAACATTTATAAAAATATTTTCTAATATTTAAAATAGTTATGCGAACTCGCCTTTTTTGCTGTTTACGTGCTCAATGTCTCATTTCTGTTTATATTTTTTCGTATTTTCCCTTCCGTCGACATATTTTTATATTTTATTAAAAATGCCCAATATGTATTTTGACCTATCTCAAATGCTAATACTAATGACAGAATACTTGTCCTTCAAGGACGAACGTTTTTATTTACTCTCTTGAAATAAGAGAAACGGGTGAGGCACTTGAAATTTGAACAGGACATCTTCATAGCCAAGTTGGGTATGGTTCTTTTCTAACATACTATTGTAATTCGAGGATATATTATCAATCAAAAAGCATAGATGAGGGGGTACTGATGTTAACTGTTACTGCCTAGATTTATGTATTGGAAGAGCACTTTTAGAATGGGATGAACAATTGTGATACAAAACATTCAAGATACTGGTGCGAAAATTAAACGATATTAATCTTTAGAAAGCGAGGCCGCTAATAAACTAAATGGCAATGTTTTGGCAGATATATCGAGTATGCTTAATCGAGTGTACTTTACTTTATGATTGTTTTCAAAAAACCTTGCAGTGACAATTTTTCTTACAAGGGCCGGGGCCCCACTGAACCCCCTGGGTACACGTCTATTCATACCAAAGTTATAAAAAAAAAGTTTCTCCTATAAAATCCAACTTGTAAATAGCAAATATTTAATGGCGGGCTCTCCCTTGGAACCTTGAAGTCGCATGACTGTGTATAACGCATGTAAGTAGTGACGCAGTGAATATGGAAATTCAGTCGGTATATGCAACACGAGGATAGACGGAATACGACGATCAAATATTTGCATTTTCAGTCAAAATCAAACCTGTTTCATTGTTTTTGTAATTTCCCTGAGTTCCTAGGTATCCAAAGAACGCGAAAAATACATGTGAATACTAGTGAGAGCGTAGGCTTCCGCGGTCAGAGTAAGTATTTACTTGGCTGTCCGGGTGACGCCGCGTCCATGGCGAAGGTGCCAACGTTTCTGTCGCCATTCTGCAACCATGGCGACCGAAACGTCGGCACCTTCGCCATGGACGCGGCGTCACCCGGACAGCCTAGTAAATAATGTCAATACTAGATTTTGGTGACTTGTAGCATTATATTCTACAGAAACCAAAAGTTGTCAGACCTGTCTTGACACATGTTTGTGTATGTCGACGCGCGAATCCGAATCTGAAGCGAGAATTGTGCTACCACCTCCCAGTTTTTCGCGATTAAAAAAACTGGAGGGTGGTGGCGCAATTCAGGCTTCAAATTCAGCGCGTCGACATACGTAGAGAAACGTGTCAAGTCTTTGTTTCTAACAACTGTTTTTATTTTTTAAATTTTGTGTGCCTGTGTTATTTTTCACCGTGAAAACGAGAAAACAATTAACGACTCTTTTTAAATCCGATCTATAGGGCCTCCCACCATATTGTGTCACTACAGTTTAGCCCAAAGGCATGTAATGCTGTACGCCAATGGTCCCCTTGAAAATCTATAAATCTATGTTTTCAATTGCAATCTGCAATGCATTGAGAAGAACTGAAACATTAAACGGGAAATAATTTTAAGGTTATAAAAAAAAATTGCCATCAATGTTTATTTTGTATTTAATGTCAAAAACAATATTAGTCACAATGTCTTATAAGTATCTCATATTCATGTAGATCATAAAAGCTACATTTAAATATTCAGAAGCAAGGCAAGGAACGATCTCGTCATTTCTTCAATGAGTCAAGAGAAACTGGATAAAAACGTGATTGAGATGGAGACCAATAGATCCAAAAGATAATTACAATAGTTCGTACAAGTAATGTACTTACATGATGCTATTTGGAAGGTGATGTAGCACTGAAATAAACATCACTTGGTTACTTTGTCCTGCTTCTTTTCAATAAAATATGTTTAAGTTAAAATTAAATTTAAAATAGGGTGTTTAATTGAATTGACCTCAATGCCGCACTTGCGGAAAACGAGGAGCACTACATAAAACCTTATTATCAATGTTGGTATCACTAAATTTCAGATCAGCATCTGTTACTGTTTCCACAATAGAAATTCTTGGTGTGGATGGTTTTCGTGGCGTCTTCCAACATTTCTGCAAATTAGTTGGGAAGGCTGAAAAAATGCTTCTTCTCTAAGTCTTGTTTTCTGGACTGTCAAATCCATACTGCACTGCAGTGCAGTACTGGACTGCACTGCAGTTTTAGGTTTTCTATTTTGTCAGTCATCGGCCTTAAGCCGCCTCCCTAATTGAGATTTTCTGGGTTTACTAAATCGCTTAAGACGGATATCGAGATCGTTCATAGTTTGTTTCCTGAGAAGTAAAACAAAATTTTCTGCCCCTCCACTTGATCTCTTTCATAGTACATAAAATAAAGAAAATATCTGACATGATTAAGCGGAAGAGCAAGTCTGATGGTCTGTGCCTCGGCATGAATAAAATATAATTGTATTATTTATTTATTATCTTATCCATTTCTATTTGAACTACTACGTAAACACAATGCAATTGTCATTCGAACTTCGTAAACGGACTGTCCTCCTTTCCGCGAAACCTTCGCTCACAAATCTGGCGACGTCGGAGGGGACACTTTATGTTAAAGAATAAAACTCCATTACTGTTACAAACTTTTTAACTTTATCACGTCTGGTGTTGCAAATGGGTATCATCCTAAATTTGGGGATCCCCGTCCTATCCACCTCCACACCCGCCTAAAGAGAACGGGAAACCCTGGCTGAGAGTTTTCTAGCTCGGCAGTTGCAAATTACTAACTTACGTAGTTCCGTTTTCCTATCAAGAGAACGAAAAAAGATGTAATACGTGTCAGTTCAATAATTCTCAGGAAGTAACACGGAAGACAGAAATGATTAATATATTTTTAATGTAAACCTTGTAATAATATTGCGCCTTAATTTTTCTTTTTATAGTTGCCCTCCTGTTCTATTAGTTGCTTACATGGGTGCTTGGTATCGCTGTAGTCGTTAATCGGTTTCGCCTGGGTTTTGGAGGGAGACGGGGAGCCTGCGAAGAGCTGACGGGTGGTCTCGGTCTCGGATGGTGAAACACTGTTCAGATTGTTTATCGATATAGTGTGAAAATGAGCAGCTAATAATATGTTATTGGACCGATGACATTGAGCGTGAACTGAGTTTTCGTATTGTCTTGTTTGTTGGTTAAAATCGATATGCCTTACCAAGGAGTTGCTTTCTTTTTTGTGTTGGGGGTGGGAATTGCCACAGCAGCTTTAATGTATTTGTTACGAGAACAAGAACGCCAAGAACAACCCCACGGATACAGTAGAACTCAAGGAAATGAATACTATGAACGTGAATTTCCACCATTAAATTATCAAAGGTAACTTATCGATGGTAAAATATTGTTTACAATGGTCTTGTGCAGAGTTCTGTCATTTTTATACTGTTAAGAATGAATGATGATGACAATTGTGTCTGGCAAATGGTAGTAATTTGAGAATTTAAAAAACATTAAAGGTATTTACTTTTGTATACAATCTTGTTGATAGCTCAAACGATTCATCTAACACATCTCAGAGAAGACGACGAAGAAGGCCAAATAATGCAAGTGGGTCCTGCCCAGTGTGTGCTGTTTGCATTGAGGAAATGGATGATACTGGGCTGTGTAGAAGGTTACGTTGTGGTCATAGTTTTCACAGAGAATGCATTGATCGTTGGGCCTTGGTAAGTGAAAACAAATTTGAAGTGATAATTTTTCATCATATCTTATATTACATTTAATTGGCCATTTCGTATGTCTCTTGCAGAATAAGAGGGAATGTCCACAGTGCCGCCAATGGTTTTAGGTTGCTGTAATGGAAGTATTGCAGAAAAAATTGTTAATTTATGCTAGTACCATTGTGATAAAGAGATTAGACTTATTGAAGTGAATTGATTCTTTATTGTACCTTGGAGTGCATTGAAAGAAGGTTTAATTGAACACAAATTTATGAATGCATTCCCTAAAAATTTTTTAAATCTCACATAAAAATATAATGATATTCTGAAGTAATGAACTGTTCAAAATGGAAGACTTCTGCATTATTTTTATAGAGGCTTGTGAATTATTTTCATATTGCTGTTGGTATTGCAATGTATTGTTATTTAAAGTAGTTAAATATCTAATGAATAATTCAACTGGCATTCATTGTTTTAGCACAAATGTAAAAATTCAAGAATTTGTGCTTAAAATTTTGTTCCTTTATAGATCTTTATTACTGTGAATACTCACATCTGTATATAAGTCTGTAATATTAAGTTAAAAGTAGACAACATGTTACAGGAAATGACATTTTGTCACTTCCAATGCAGGAAACATATCTTGCTTGTTTTCTTTAAAAAATATTGATGTATCTGTGATACGTTTTAGAAGTGGCTGATTAGTTTAGTAATCGTATTTAAAAATGATACATTTGAAATGTAGAGAGAACAAATGCCGTTTTTTTTTTCTTCCTCAAGTTTGATTATATTTTCTTTGACGTGTGAATTAGTTCATGAAATAATATCAATTATTTGTCTTTTATTTGGTAGCGTAGTCAAAAACCTGCTTTGGGTAAAGATGCTCTGCTTAAAAGTTTAATATAATTTTTTTTAAATCTGAAATTATCAATATTCAAGTTGCTTTAATAAAAATATCTAATCAAAATACTTTGTTGTGACAGATTGTTGGTTATAATGAAAACAAGTGCCTCTTGGATGTTAATTTTTATTTTTGTAGTTGTCATATAATGAATACAAAGAAGTAAATAGCACATAATATAGCAGTGTGTGTTAATTTGGTATTGGCCTTTGAGTAAAAAAACAAACATTCTGCTGATATTTGACATTAATTTTGGATAAAGTTCAATTTTTGCTTTTGCATTTTATGCAAATTAATATGATGATTTAAACAAAAAATGGAAATTAGATTTAGGCAAATCCTGCAAATATGTGTAGTGTATTTGAAAGCCTAGGTAGTTTTCAAAGAATATTAATTATCATAGATTCTCAATGCAATTGTTTCATTGTTTACACTATTAGGATTGGAATTCAAAGTTAAATGTTAAAGCAGGAGAGGCACAACAATTACAAATATATTTGTAAAGTATCTTCATAAAAATACTGAATAAAACGAACAAACTTAAAAAGATGTTAACAACAGTATGAATGAAATCGTCGGGTAACTTTTTTTAAAATTGTGTAGTGAAATTGCTCTTTCAGTACTCAATGGCTTGCTTTTTATGTGATATAAATCCTGCATCTTTTAGTACTTTTTTTGCAGGTATAGTTAAAATATTTTTAAAATCTTGATTCAGTGGAGTAATAGCAATAGACAGTACTTGTTTTAAAATTTGTTTGTTATTTGAGTTACTGTCAGTTCATTCATTGTATTTTGTATGAAGGATTGACTGATTATTGTAATATCAGGTTAATAAAATATAAGCTGAATTAAAATATTACAAAAACATTGGTTTGCAAACTGCCGCGTCAGTGACGCTAGATGGCCTAGGGTCTAACTGAGGGCTGTGAAGGAGATGGGAAAATGTTGTGCAATTTCTGTTGAGCAACTATTTTAACAAGTATGAAGATTGTGATTATCTATTTCTGTATGTTTATAAGCATAATGTAAACTTTCTTTTTGTTATTGTGAAAATTAAATTGGGCCAATCGGTTGTGTAAGTGTTGTTTAATTTCTGATGTTGAGTCGATGGGTGAATGAAAAAAATCATTGAAAATAGTTTTGTCATTTAATTGTGTCACTTGGAAACCGAGTCTAGGCGAAATATTTTTCATTTCAGGCAAACCTGGGTAGCCAGGTGGATGTGTCTTAATGGGTTTGATTCAAAGGATCCTGCCTGAACAGGGATGGCAGCTTCTGTGAAGTTGCACGGTCAGAACATTTTCAATCTGCCATGTATCTCCCAAGGAAATCACCTTTTCTTCAAGCCCATTCCTCTGCCCTGATTGAAACTAGGTAGAAGTTCGTGGTCTGCCTACATATACAGGGAGTAAAGCTTGGTCAGTGGGGTCCATGGAACACTACCTGAGCATGTTTCTTCCCAAATTTAAAGTTCAAATTGTTGCAATGGGTCACAGGCAGTTATTTATGTCCTATCCACTAATGGTTCTGGGGCCTCAGCCATGCAAAGGAGAGGGAGGCTGATGTATGTGCATGTGTCGAAGGGTAGTGACAAATAGTAAGGGCAGGGGACAACAGCTAATGGAAATACAGTGATGTAAAAGCCTGATTGTAATGAGGAGGACCAATATTGACTCAAATAGCTTATAGCTCACAAACAAAATTTGCTGGTGTTACCAGAAATGTTTCTGGCAGTCCCTCACATGTATCTATTCTCAAATTTGCCAAGCTGCAGAAACAAAATTATTTCTTTAATTAATATTGATATTTTTACTTTGTCACTCGCAAGGATTCTTACTATCATATTCTCAGTTTGTTTTATTTTTCCCCTCATTAATTTGACTTAAATAAAAACCCAATAGTGATCTGCAACCAGAATTTCAATAAGGTTTTCCCAGCATGGTGTGATGGTGAGGTAGAGAAGATAAGAGACATGGTGAGTAATCAATCTGGAGGTAGAGTAGTTGAAGGAATTAGGGACCTAGGAAATGTAAAAACCTCAGGCAAATCTACCATAAATCGGCCTTCTTTCAACATACACTTGGGTTAACAGGATTTGAAACTGTATACTGAGGTGAAGAAGGTGATCAATAAGTTACAGCAAATTTCTAGCATTGCAATGCTTTTTGGTAGGTCTGTATGTGGCCTGCAGGCCACATTTAGCCTCTAAGTAATTCTCTTGGATTGACATGCAATAATTGTATGTGAAAAAATACAAAACAGTGCTCAACGTGAATTCAGTTGATAACTGTAACTGTAGAGAATAATACTGAATGTTTTTAATTTCAGAATAAATTATAAATGAAAATTAAATTAATGTTTTTGGAATTTGGCCTGGAGAGACTGCAAATTCTGAAAATATTTATAAAGGAAATGTGTTATTGATTGCATAATGGGTCTATGCAAATCTTTGGAAATCCCTTGACCATAAACCAAAATTTGATTAAATTCATAATCTTAAAATTTAATGAAAATGTTTCTTCTTCTTTGTTCTCTGGGATATACCTTGTTTTGACCTCCTGTACACTTCCATTTCATTCTTGAACAGTCTGGACGGTATCATTCTTAAACAATTGTAGTACACTCTAGTAATTGACCTAGTGAATGTTTAATTAACTGGACATTGATAAAGTGCAATATCTCTGGGTAAAGCATTCCATTCGTTTACAAATGTATTAAATAAATAGTTTGTAAGGATTTTTATTAAAACAATCTTTCTTGGTTGGTTAATACATGTAATCTTGGGTATGTTTTGCCACCCCTCTCTTCCTTTCTTATTCCTATTAACCTACCCATTACTGGCAAAATATTGCAATAGTTTATTTCAGAGGGCTTTACCACCTTATTTAACCGATTCTAATTTTTTTTTTTCTGATAGAACTTTTAATTTGTTGAAGGTGTGTTTGCTTTTTTCCCTGTTGGATAAGTAAGAATTGAAGGGATAAGTGCTTTATGTATTGAAAGTTTTGTTTTTATGGTTATATTTAGCTGCATTTGAGAACGATAAATTTAACTGAGCATTTTGTATCACACCACAATGCCTGACATAACCTGATTGACATTTATGCTTAATGTGCTCCTTATGGCAGTGTCCTCTACAATCGTGATGCATTAGTATTAGCTCAGACACAGAGAGTGAAGAAGAAGATAAAGGATGAAATTAAGAAGAAAGTAGAACAAAAAATGAGAAGAATAAGTATAAGAAGAAAGAGAAAGAGCTGATAACCGTTGTGTGTTCTCTGTATTTACATAACAAACCATTAATTTCTTTCATAAGAAGCCCTGGTAAAGCAGTATCTGACAGCTAGATTCTCCACATACCAGTTAGTATGTTAATATTCTTTTGGAGCTTTATCAGCATGATGTACTTAGTGTGCAAATTATCATAGTAGGTAACTTTTATTCCTAGAAGACATCCTGACATTACCTGAGAATTTATCACATCCATCTAAATCTCCTGTCCCTTCTCTTCCCCAATCCCTGCCTGTTGCCTCCCTGCTCCAACAAAACACCCCTTTCTCTGCTCCTGCTTTCTTCCTGCTAATCATATTTTGCCTGACTCATGTCACCTCGCAGCAGTGCCATCTAAATACATTGTGGATTGATTAAACAAAATTTATAATGAACACTTTTGGGGTTTAATTTTGAATCACCACCTTTTTTCTTGATAACTCAAAAATATTTCTGCTAAATTTGGGACCAAATCGCTCCAGTCGTTGAAATGTTTTTACTGAACAATCATTGTATTATTACTTTCTCATATATTCACTTTCATAATAGATATGTAAATTCTATTCTTCTTTCAGTCTTCCTTTAGTTCCTACTAAACTTGCTTTGGTTCCTTGCTAATGATTAAATATTGTTTCCAAGCTGGAAATCATCAACATAAATTCAGTGCACTGTAAATAAAATTTGTTGACCATTTTTTGTAAAATATCTTCATTATCAGCCAATGCAGTGATATTGTAGGCATAACATTTACTATTGATTTTCTTATTTAATGTTTTTACAAGATTTTTAATTCTGTTTATCTCCGCATTGAGAAAAGCAGGGAGTTCTTGTAATGATATTGGTGTAGATCATTGGTGTGTGAAATGAGGCCATTAAAAAAATTGCATATTCTTAAGAATGAAAATTTTTTAGAACAAAGCTTTAAAATATTGATTAATTGAACACTACCCTTTGTGATCCATGTTTCATGTTTATCACAAAATTCAAAGGGACGGAGGTGAAGAGTGTGACTGAAAGTTCATTCATGGTTTGTGTGGGAATATTATTTTGGATACTGCTGGGCATCAGAAGTTCAAAGACGGCAAAAAAAGTTACTGACGTTTGTGGGAAATCCGATTTGTCTACCATACAATATTACTAGATGAAGATTATTAAAGTTAAGTGCCGTGGTCATTCCTTTCTGTGGTTCTTTTTTAAACATCCCAGAAGTGTTCTGGAGTGAAATGGTGAACCGTGGATTGTGTAACTTTTTTTTTGACCTATCTTGGACCAAATTTGAAGTTGAGCATGTCTGTCCATCAGGATCAATTCCCCTTTATCTCGAATTTAAGTTTCCTGTTGATCTTCATGCAATGGTGTAAATTATTCCCAGAGAGGAGTAAAAGGATGCGAGTCTGAAGTGTAAATCTGGAGTCAGTACTTTGAAGTAACGCTCAGTATGACAAATTGCTCCTCAAAAACTCTCTATATTTAGAAAATCATATTAAATTTGCAAAAAAAATGAAAGTGAAATTTAATATATTTAATGAACAAGGTTTTTTTTTTTGTTTTCTCCCTTTCTATTTGGGAAGTCCAAACAAATATTAATGTGACCTTTATAAAATACTTTCTATTTAGGAACACATGTACTTATTAATCAGGTACGGACCCAAGGGGTAGGGGATGAGGGAAATCCCCCCCTCCCTAAAATTTTTCAGTAACTATTAATTTTAACTTGGCACGAAACTTTCAAGCAAAAATATTTTTGGAGTATCATTAAAATGATTAAAATTGTATTACAGCATGAGCTGAATGTAGCTTGCGTCGCTTTACAAAATCTGTAATATACGTATTTGATGAAAACATTTTGAATTTCCCCTCCTTAAACTCGTCTCTGGATCTGCCCCTGTATTAATACTAATAAAAATTTTAGATATCTACTGTAAAATTTACCAAATGCAAAGATGTGGGATCTAGGGGTGAGAATGGATGAATAGAAGGATGGCAGTTACAGATCTAAAATTTGTTATTGTTTTTTTGATGATGGATAAAGAGAACGTATTGCTGTAAAATTATTTATTATTTCAGCAACACTTCATGTAGTGTTGAGTAAGATATTCTATTTCATGTATGTATGTAACTTCACAGGCTAAAATTTCTCTTTTTGATGTGTCAAAAATTATTTCCATATGGGTTGAAGCATTGATTTATATATACAATATTCTTGTAAGATTGTGATGATGGGTATTCTAAAACATAGGTATCTTTGACTTGTAAAATTTTGAGAGGGAATCATCAAAACACAAGTGTATACCTTCTTGGAGTTTATATTTAAGCGCCAGCAATATTTTAGTTGCTTTATTAAAGATAACCAATTTTTTTATAAAATAACTAAACACCCAATTAATTTTTCTTGTAGAGGTAAGTCAACTAAAATATTCTACCTAGGTCATTGATAAGTCTGGTAAATTGCTATGGAAGAGCGAACTGTTGTTAAATATTGGCATTATTGCAAAGCACAATTCTTGTTAGGCTGCTGTTTGAATTGACACATGTTTCAAAGAAATGTGAAACGGTTATTTGTTGGCAACCTGCTGAATGTGAGAGTTAAACATGCCACATAGGAGATGGAGAAAAACATTTTTTTTTTGTTGTGATTCAACAATTTGAGGGGTTGGAACTGCAGTACAAATCAAAACCAAATTAAATGAAGTAAATGTGCACTCTACACCAGCATTGAAGATTATTTACTTCTGAATAAATGAGTTCAAATGTGGTCACAGACAGGGGCAGATCCAGCCAATCATTTGGTAATCATCATAGATTTTTGTTAAATAATAAACATATTTGTTATATTGTATATTATTTTTGTTGTGTATATGCGATATTCTTGGCCTTTTGGAGGGGGCTATGGTCCCCATTTTCCACCTCTGGATTTGCCATTAACCACAAAGGATGAAGCATGCTCTGACCGGCCAATTGAGGTAACACCACCACCAAAATTATCGAAAAAGTTCACGATCTAGAAATGAAAGATTGCAGATTGAACATACATGAGAGAGCTGATTCTGTTGGCATCTTGACTGAGCAAGTGCACTTCTGGCATGTAAAATTTTGAAACTGATCATGAAAAAGATGGGTGCCATGATTGCCCAATTTGGTTTAAAAACTGATTCAGAGGAACATTTAAAAGCAATATCTAGCAATATTGAAGCAAAATCAGCAGAACTTTTGGTTTAGATCTGTCGCCATTGATGAAACTCGGATCCATCACTATAATCGTGAAACCAAAAAGTTTCAAAACGGGACAAAGGCTGGTGAGAGTGCACCTAAGGAAGTGAAGAAGGTTTTGTCGACAGGATGGACACTGTCTTTTAGGATTCTCACGGTATAATCCTACATAGATTTGTTGGAAAAAGACAGAACCATAACGGCTCTATTGGGCTTCATTATTAGATTGTTTAAAACAGGAATTAATTGAAAAGCAGTGAAGATTGGTGCAAAAGAAAGTGCTGTTCTATCAAGACAACTCACCAACCCACAGAGCAGCAGTTGGGTATTGAATTGGTTCTTAATCCAGTCTAATTTTACCCCTAGTGACTTCTTTCTATTCCCCTAACTTAAAAATTTGGCATGGTGGGCAGACATTTTCATCAAATGAGAAAGTGATTGCTGGTGCAATAGTGTATTTTGCAGTGTTTGACACAACCTATTTCTCCAATAAGATGAGAGAATTGGAAAAATACTGGGGTAAATGCATGGACCTATAAAGAGGCGATGATTAAAAATAAAGTGAGTTTTTTTCCTCCAAAAAATGTCTTTGTTGCTTTTTAACCAAACTTATCAAACGTCCTCGTATATACACTTAAAATATTGTGTCATCATGCATTAATTCATAAAAAAGTTTGTATCAATCACTGGAAAATTGTAAGTTATATTAAATGTATGGCTGCAATTTAAAATGTTTATAACTACAAGCTATAATATCATGCTAATGAAACATGGACAATTATTTTGGGAAGTATATTTTGTGATGTGAAAGTTTTATTCTGATAGCTTAAGCACAAGAGTATTAACATGTGTATTCGAGAGCTTTTATTATATCCTTAAAATGGTAACTTACAAGGAGTCATCTTAAATCTGGGTTTGTAATGCTCAGGAATAAAACAATAATAGATGAAAATAATTTGGAACTTAAGTAGACAAGTGAGATGGATTTCTTTTATTACGTAAAATGGATATACATTATACATACACATGTAGAAGCTGAGGGCATGCTTCTTCCAGATGCATTGATGGAAGCTCAATGATAAAGAAATCAAGGCAACTATTGCTTTCTGAAAAGGTCATAGTTTGTAACGCTGAGGTTCCACTCCACTATTACACAAGTTCTACAATAAATTAATCTTGGATTCCTTTCATTAACGGCAATCAGATCACTAAAAATGTTTATTACATAAACATTTCAATGAAGTGTAAATGCCATACATTTTATTTTACAAAATGTTTCTGATTTCAACCTTTGAATCCTTCTTTAGGTGAATCATAATGCATTGTACATAATAGAATTTATAACATTTATTGTTGAACAACACCGAGGAGCACATTATAAGAACATAGAGGATAACCTTATGTCAACTTTATAAAATCATAAATTCATAAACTACTATCCTGCTGTAATTTTATTTAATATGTTGATTATTCTGCCAAAACCTTTTTGTGGGTTGTACCTTCTACTACAGTAGTCTCAATTTGTGAATAGTTAAAAAATCAATTTTGAAATAAGCAAATCATATAATGTTTTGAGTAATTTTCTTCTCTAAAAAACTATGAAGAAAAAAATTGATAACAGCGGGTATTAACTGTTAAAGAAAAAAATTACAATTAAAAATTCTTGGTTTGGTCTTGTTTGTTCATGAAGTAATACTTCATAATCAAACATTGTCATGAGCCAGTTAGGCTATCAGGCTTGATCCTAATATTCTCAGTAGTTGAGTTATACATTTTAACAAGGATTCTGGTTTTCTTATACATTTTTTAATAATGATTTTTCAAGTTTTCAGCAAAGATCATGCTTTCTTTTTTTTAAATCTGATAGTTGAGTTTTTGCAAGTTTTTCATTGCATACTTCTTAAGTTTTTGGTTTGGCTAGGAATTGTGTTTTATTTTGCTTCTCGTAATAATATTATTTTATTGTATTTCACATGTACAATGAAAATTCAATTGCCTTCAAATTGGAAAATGGACTTATGATTGGAATTCAATTCCCTCAGTCATCTCGGTCCTCTGATAAATGTTGCTCCACTCTCCAGAGATAATTGTCAAACACAGAAGGCCAACAAAAAGTTGATGAAAAGTGGTGTCCTACATTTTAATTTTACTAAATTATCCCAGTAAATTAAGAAATGAATTACTTAATAAATTATTATGTAATTTATATACATGATCTTCAGCATGTGACTATTGTTGTTGCATCAAACAAAATTAATAACATTGTAAGACAATGTATTATTGAAAGTTATACACAATTAGTGTTTGGTATTTTGCAGAGGATACTGAAAAACTAAAACATCTTTGCACTGCAATCTTACATGCAAATGTTTTAAAAACGGTTGTGCTTTCGAATTACCTGTGACTATATTAAAACTATTATTCATTATTTATATTTAAACATGTAACTGATCTGAATGCACTTGTTTAAAATAGAAGAACTGAACCATTTGAAAGCAAAATTTTAGCATAGACAAAGGAATGAGATTACTATATCATTTTCAAAAAATAAATAAGATATACTATGAGTTTTAAGAAAATGAGAATACACAGTATGTATGCTGTTTTGACAGATCAATTTGTATGAAATGTTGAATTATGAAAACTATTCAAACATCATTGATAAGTTTCAATTTAAAAAAATTGTATTAATAAAAGATCCTAATTTTGGTATTAGATTGAAATCCCAATATCATAGGTAGTTTAATTTTGCTATATCATTACTTTGCCCTCCAAAAATGATCCACATTTTCATAAAAAACTAACTGGATGATAAAAATTTGTTTTTGGTAAATTGTGGGACAGCATTTTTCAAATCAAGGTCTCACTTGACCTGTACATATGTGACCAACAAACAACATAAAATTAATGCTTACTGCATTTATTAATAATTAAATGCAATGGTCAATAAATTGATGGTGATCATAAAATTACAATTCTTACCATCTAAATTGCAAAATAAGTAAGGTTGTTTTAGAATTTTATAACTTGTACAGAAGTTAAATATTCTTTATGGTGATAAGAATATTGTACTGATAAGTGGCTAAGTGACATTGTTATTTTGAATACAGAAATTTGGATGAGATGACATTTTAATAAGAATATCACAGTTCTCATTATTTATATACATAAATAGTCATTTTTTCTTATTGTCAGATAAATTATTTAACCCTGCTTTGGAAGACATCTCGTTAAGTTTTCATTAAAAAAATAGGGACGAGCCATTGCAGATCAGAATATTAATATAGTTTCCTGATCTTTCTCTCATTCTGTTGATGATGTGTAACATAGGTCATTCATCTTCAGTTGATCCTTGGAATTTGTTATGGATTATTCAAGAAATAATTACTTAACTACCAATTTCAAAAGCATGAATATTCACCATCCTCTGACAGATATGCAACTTCCTGTTGCCTGCTCATTACTCAAATTTTTTTAAACACTGAATTTTGTTAAAAGGCAAATTGACTTATTAGTTGCAAATAACTTAATTAAAGTTCTATTTTATTTTAAACTATTTTCTTTAATTTTTTATTCACTTTTATTTATTACACAATAAGAAATATATTTTGAGGAGTCAATTTACTAAAAATTCAAGGGTTGTTTCTGCTTAAGTAAAGTTTTTATGATTAATATGTGACTATCATGGGAGTTTTCTTGTATGTAAAGAAAAACAGAATTGTAATAATGATGGGTTGTTGAAATTTGTGAATAATAATTTTCAAACTGTTGTTTACCTTGGAAATGTAATCTTAGCAAAACAAGAAATCACATTTGTGTTTAATGAAATTTGTTGTGATGAATGAAATTTGACTAAGGAAATGAGGAATGTGCTGTGAAAACTTTGTGGATTATGCCTTTTGTGCCATAGTGTTTTGGCAGGGGGAATTTATTAATATTGAAACATTTTGGCAATTTAGTTATTTTGGGAGTTATTGGCAATGTGCCTTTTATCTTTTATATTGCCTTTATTATTTGAAAGGAAACTTTATTAGATAATTTGTTAATGTTTTCATCTACATGTGTGATAAATCTCATGTTGGAATACAATGGTAGTGTGGGTTAGTAAATGTAATTTAAGAATAGAAGAAATTAAATTATGGATTTTGTACAAATTAATCATTATAAAATTCAACTTTTACTAAAAATACAAAATTCATACAGAGGAATCATCATTTTGGATGCAATGCAATTAAGTTCATTCCAAAACTCTCTTATCATCTGATGGCTCTCTTTCAATTAGTATATTCTATGTCCCACTCACACTGATGATGTTGCTTGTAGTGAATATGAAAGTATTTCTTTTTCTCACCATTCTAACATGATTGTACACAAGTGTACCTTAGGCACAAGAGATAAAGCACACCCTTCATTTTACTCTTAGATTTTCTGTCAATACCATTTCATCCTGCAGAATGAAAGAAAATAGTTTGTCTAATTTCTGTTTAACTTTAAAGTTGTGATTTTATAAATATTGTCTTGCATAGTTTAATGGGGAAAAAAACTGCATTATTTTTATAAGATTATTGAATATTTTGGTGTGCTCATAAACAATATGTATTATCAAAATGCCAAAAGAAGAGATTTGCAGAGAACGCTAATCCTCTTTTGTCTTGCTATAATCTTGACGTTTAAACCAACAAATAACATTGACCCAAATGAAGGCACAAGAGCCCACATATACAACTCGTGCAGCTGGTGGGATAAATAAGAAATTTATTCCTTGGGCAGGCAGCCAAAAAACACAGCTAGTCTGAAACAAATATTATCAAACTTTGTAAAGAGGTGTTAGATAATTAAGGATAATTTTTCACATCTGGCTTTCAAAAGAGACATGGGATATGAAGGTTAAGAAGTGATTATAATATTCATAACTTTTAAAATATAAATAATATGAATACCATAAATGTAGGTAACAGCTTGTTTCTACATTCTTCAAATATATCTTGCTTTTGTTCCATGATACTCATGACTGAAATGAATATTGTATAATCAAAATCTGAAACAAGATTATGAAATATTTTACTATTATATATACAATTTATTACTTACATAAATAGAAGCTTGCTATAAGTGGTGGTGTCAGGACAAATTGATCTAAAGCCATTTTTTTCACTATGGTTAATGTAGCAGTGCCTACATATTTACCATCAAGCCATCGGTACCTGAAAATGATGTCTCCCTAGAGTACTCCACAGGAATGAGCATCATTTATGGGAACACAATTTATTGGATTTTCATGATAAACTTGTAAATCTTCTGCTTTTAATGTGATAAGTAAATCATAAATATAAAAGGTTAAACTAATTAAATTAAATTTCTGTGTCCATAGTAGTTACCAAATGAATTGGAATGAATATTCTTCTTACTATTAAAATTATCCCATAAATTTAAAGACAATTTTTAAAATCTTTATATTTTCATTTCCTCAATAATACAATATTTCAATGATGATATATCTCATCTTTTTCAAGTACTAAAAAAATATTTTTATAAACATATATCAGAATAAGTTATATTTTACTAGGTAATTATTTGTTCAAAATCTCTGAAGCTTACCTAGAGTAAATTACTATCCTTCTTCATGCATAAATATAAACATAACATTACAAGGAACATGATGAATATCGAGAATACTGTTCCTACTCTCATGTTATCTACCTCTTGTGTTACACGTGTGGATCCATGGGAGGGAAATGATGGAAATTTCTCTTCCTTAAATTTTTCAGTAACTATTAATTTTAACTTGCCACTAAACATTTATGCAAAAATATTTTCGGATAATCAAAAATTAATAAAATCGTATCACAGCATGAGCTGAGGTAGGATGTGACATTTTACAAAATATATGATATGACACATGTGACTACAACATTTTGAATTTCCCCTCCCCATATTTTCTCTGGATCCACCACTGCATGTTATCTGTAGAAACAGTGTCTTAATATTTCCATTTAAATGTGAAAGGAAATAAATAAGTGCAATGTGTTGAACTTAGTTAAAAAGTGCAGTGTAATTTTTGACAATTCAAAAAGTATTCACTCTTAAACCTTTTCTTACTTAAATAAACTCATGATGTTTTTAAGCTTTTTTTTTCATGGGATTAGAATGGCAATTTTCCAATTTTTCTCCTTTCTTTTATTTTTTTAATGTTTAAATAGTAAAGAATAGTATCCTTTCTCCTTTTAAAACTATTTTAGATTAATTTGAGTTAATACTTCAGAAAATCTAAATTATCATTGTGAATTTGACTATTGGATTACATTTCTAACACTAAATCAATGTGGAGAGATCAAGTATTACATTTTGTCTCGGAAACACAAAATGCTTACTGCTTAGTGATTGCAGTACTGCAGTGTAGTCAGTGCAGTACTGCTTGCTCTTGTAATCCCTAGTTTCATTAACTGTTATAATTTTTATAATTGTAATATTTTTAAAACTAAAAAAATTTGAAACAAATACCATTAACATTTGCAACGTTGCAACCTCCTCCGAACTCTCGTTTCTTTCACACTGTTATCAATCATTTGAGGAGTTGAGAGCACAAGTCGCCTAACTGAGACCATAGGAGCGAGAACGACGTAACTGCCATCCCCTTATCATGCCCTTCTTGCTCTCGCACAGGTTGTGTTTGGGTCATTTGTACTGTCAATGCCTCTTTTGCATTTTTTTATTGCATTATGCAGCCTTATTACTCAGCATAAATTACGTTCCAAGAAATAAATTGATTGACTGTTTTTGTGTTTCTGGGCGCGTAAAATGCTACTGTCATTAGTCCCTTTACGTGTAGTGCATGTTTTGCACTTCAATTACACTGCATCTGATACAATAATACACACAATATTAATAGTATATGATTAAGAAAACTTAAAAACAGACTGATTAAACGTAATTAAGATAATTTAAAATTTAAAAAATCTAATTGTTAATGCAACAGAACTACAATACTGCATATTAAAAATATTCTTTTAACGGGAAAAATAATTTCCAACAACTACAGGGGACATTTTGGAAGTTCCGAACAAAACGCTACATCTAGGGACGAACAATGAAGATAATACTAAACAACGGACATAACGTGCATGTCAGGGAAGGGACCTACGGCTCACCAGAAATAATACACCTGTGGGTAGAGGCCCAGGCCCAGAATGCCGTAGCGCCCCATGGCGGTCAGGTCGTAGGGCGCAGGCACTCCGGTCGCCGGCTGCAACACCCGACGCAGCGGGTCAGGGCAAGGCGATGGCGATAGCCAGTGCCGGAGTCTCAGGGGGGATGGGAAGGGAGAAAAGTCCAGAGCACCTATTTTCTTCTTTCGAATGTAATTTCCAAATGAAATATTTGAGAGAAAATGTATGATTTTGGGGTGGATAGCTACGAGGAAATTTGCTTTGATTGTCTTCGCTCACGTTTAAGTGACGCGAATACGATCGAGATCTGAGGAGGAACTTGCCATGTTTCATCCTCTCGTGTAATAATAGCCAAATACCATAGCGTTTATGCGGCCAGACGAAAAATGCATGTTTAATGAAGCCGTACCCTTCAGTAGGAACTTCACCCTTAAATTGCCATCTAGTAACGTCTGTTTCAACTATAATAGCCAGTGTTTTCTTATATAGAAGAACTTGGGAAGGGCCACTCGACCCAACTAATCTTATTAAATGCCTCGTGCGGTTATGTCTGTACGTATGGCGTCAAGGTCGGACTAGAATCAAAATTCGGCCCTCGAATTTCAGTGAAGACCGGTCCCTCTATTAGAAAACATATGTAGTCGAAATTAATAAATAGTAAACTATTGTAATTTATTTTAAATATCGTAATACAAAATATATTGTAATGACAAAATATAAGATAGTTTTTTAAAAAAATCTGTTTTCGTTTTCTCGTTTTAGTATTTTTCTTTTTTGGGCTATATATTTATATTATATATATAATATATATATAATATATATATATATATATAATATATTGAGTTTTGCTCCCTTGGATGCTCATTTGTTTCCTTTATCTCTTTATTCTATAATTAATATGGGAGTCACTGATCAAATCAGGCTCAGGTTTGTACGAACTCGCCATTTTATTCAAATCGGTTGTGGTAACGATGCACAGCGTAATAATAAAAATTAATTATTTAAATATTAATTATTTGGTTAAATGCAACGCATAAACCCTGGTAGACTGCGATAATAAACGATTAAGTAGGGCATGCAGATGAATTGCACCTTTCGCCTTGGGACATATTGATTCGTGTCCTAGCATTCGCTGTTTATCCCAACGGATTTCCATTAACTGCTGTACAGAACTGCAAGTGACTAGTGAGAACTGAATGGTGCATTTCAGGGCAGCAGATGTTTATGGCATGGCATGTTTTTTTTCTTTTCATGAAAAATACTTGTTATGATTTACTATACAATGGATCTAATTATTTATTTTCACGAGTCATATAAACGTCATAATTTGGGCGTTTCTTAAAACCTTTAATCATTTTCCGTATTTCATATAGGATGTCACACGTATGAGTTTGCATTTGTTTCTACATATTAAGAGCTGCATCGTATGATATCCGATGAGCATTGCAATATCAATAGAGTGGAGGCTTGGAGAAACAAAAGTTAACAAACAATGCAATATGTAATTTCACAATGCTGCGCCGAAAGGAGAGCCTAATTTTTGTTAGGCAATTTGCGAAACAGGGGACTGACGACACATAGGTAATCGGCCAGCTGTGTTTCTCTTGCCATGAAACGAAAAAGGTCTCTGTATCCAAGCTGTTTTCGGAATAACAGTTTGACACACGATGGGCCCATCTGCAAGAATTCCATATATTCAGTCATTTAGTAGGTCAAATGCTTGTATATTTTAGGTCATGACATACACTAGTATTTCAATTAATGTGACTTCAATGAACTTCTTCCATTACTCGTCCTCATAACAGTATTTTAACTGCTTTTGACGGTAAATAATAAATAAATTAAATAATCTTGATGTATAGCCTGAAATAATCGGAGAGTAAAAACTAGCCGGTGCTACAGAAGGCATCATACTTCTCGTGCTTTTAGTTTTCTTTTTCTCTTGAAGTCTGAGTTAGCTTTTCGGTTTCCGCCCAATCCTCTCTGAGGTTTCTGAATGCACATTTGAGCTAACTTTTACAGGATCGTTGATTCATTTTCGGGAACTTTATAAGAATAATTTGAAGTACGTGCCTTCAAAAAACAACAATGAATAAATATACCGTAATGTAAAATTATCAACGTGTTAGAGATATTTGAGAAAATATTGTTTTTAATATTGTCCATATTGATTTTATCGTGAAAACACTATTTTTAAAAAAAAACAAAAAACGTCCACAACATTAAAGACAAAATGGTGGCAGCGCAATTTATTCAAGGGAAGGAAATCTCTACTTTAATAAGTAGATGTTGGGTGGGTCCAGATACTTTTTTTTCCATTTAATTCTGTGACGGTCTCTCATAATATTGGCCCTATTGATTTATATGTGAACTACTACTTTTTAATACGTCTATCACACGGTGTATTGATTATATACCACACACACACATACGTATGTAATGTGTGAAAGTAAATGTTTCATAGAGTGACATGTTGTGGTTACAGTGTGAGAATTAAAAATAATGATTTAATCAATAAAAATTCCAAACAAATCCCCAAAAAAAAATTGGGTGGAGTTTTAAAATAGTGATAATATTCAGTGGGCAGGACCCC
>BOPP01000174.1:272979-284036 GCA_017312745.1 Gryllus bimaculatus
TATGTTGGTAATTAGAACCTTTTGATAAGGAAATGAGCGAATGTGCTGTGAAACTTTGTGGATATTGTCTTTTGTGCATAAGTGTTTTGGAGGATGTTATATATGAAACATTTTGGCAATTTAAGTATTTTGGGAGTATTAGTTATTTTGGTAGTTTCAATTTGGGGCAATGTGCATTTTATTCTTTTATAATTGCCTTTATTAGAATTTGAAGGAAACTTATTGCATAATTGGTAATGTTTTCATAACTAATGTGTGATACTTATTCTCAGATTGAGAATACATCATGTTGATGGTCTCTCTTATAGATATATTTCTATGTCCATCACTGACTGAATTTGCTTGTAGGAATATGAAAGTATTTCTTTTTCGTCACAATCTAACGATGATGTGTATACACAGTGTAAAACCCAGAGGGCACTCAAGAGAAAGCACCCCTTGCACTTTCTCTTAGATTTTTCTGTCAATGACTGCATTTCATCTGACCAGAATGAAAAAAATAGTTTTGCTAAATTTACTGTTTAACTTTAAAAAGTTGTGCATTTTTATAATATTGTCTTGCATAGTTTAATGGGGAAAAACTGCATTTATTTTTAATAAGATAGTTGAAGTATTTGTGGTGTGCGTCATAAAAATATGTATATCAAATTGCACAAAGAAAGCAGATTTTGGGAACGAGATTTGCAGAGCGCTAATCCTCTTTTTGTCGTCTGATTGCGTATGAATCTTGACGATTTAAACTCAACAAATTAAATTGACCGCAAATGAGGCACGAAATGAGCCAATATAAACGTCAGTGCAGCTGGTGATAAATAAAACTTTGTATGTCCTTGGGGGCAGCAGCCAAAAACACAGCTAAGTCTGACAAGTATGATATAAACTTGTGAAAGAGGTGTATAGAATAATTAAGATTAATTTTCATCATACTGCTTCAGAAAGAGACATGGGCATATGAAAGGTTAAGAAGTGATTTAATGAAATTCATAACTTTTTAAATTATAAATATGAATCTAAATGTAGGTAACAGCTTGTTTCTTAACATTCTTAATATTCTTGCTTTTTGTAGTTTCCATGACTCGACAATGATGATATAATTTGATACAAAATGAACAAGTTATGATATTTTATATAGTTATAAATTATTATTGATAGGCTAAATTAGGTCTTACTTGAAGAAACTAAGTAGCTTATAAGTGGTGGTGTCAGGAAAATTGTCTAAAGCCATTTTTTGTCAGCTGATGGTTTATGTAGCAGTGCTACATATTTACCAATAAAGAGCATCGACCGCTAACCTGAAAATGATGAATCTCCCTAGGGAGTCTCCACGAGGAATGAAGCAGTTCAGTATTATGGGAACCAATTTAATTTGGATTTTTCTATAACGATAAAACCTTGTATAATCTTCTTGCTCTTTATGATGATAAGTAAATCATAAATATAAAGGGTTAAAACCTAATTAATTCTACATTTCTGTGTCCATTATGTAGTTAACAAAATGAATTGGAGATGAATATTCTTCTTATTAGTTAAAACTTATCCATAAATTTATAAAAGACAATTTTTTAAAAATCTATTAGATATTTTCATTTCTCAATATCAATGATCTTTCAATGATGATATATCTTCATCTTTTTTCACGTACGTAAAAAATATTTTTATAACTAAAACATATTCAGAAATAGTGTATATTTACTAGGTAAATATTTTGTTCATAAATCTCGTGAGCTTATAGATATAATCTATCCTTCTTCATGCCATAAATACTAAACAAGACTTACGAAGGAACATGATGAATAGGTGGGAAACTGTTGCCTACTTCTCCATGTTATCTACCTCTTGGTTTCATTCCGCTGTGGATCCTGGGAGGGAAATGACGGAAATACTTTTCTCGTTCCTTAAATATTGTAATTCAGGTACTCTCTATTTTAACTGTGTCCCATATAACATTTATGCAAAATATTTTCGATAATCAAAAATTATAAATTCGATATACAGCCATGCAGCTGAAGTGGAATGTGAGCATTTTTAAAAAAATATATGTAATGACACATGTGACTACAACATTTGAATTTTCCCCTCCATTATTTTCTCTGATCCACCACCTGCATGTTATCTGTAGAAACGTGTCTTATATTTCAATTTAATGTGATAAGGAAATAAAAGTGCAAGTGTTGTCGTGAGAGCTAGTTAAAAGTGCGTTACAATCTTTGACATTCCAAGAAAGTATTCACCTCTAAACTTTTTTAGCTTATAATAAACTCATGATGTTTTTTAAGACTTTGTTGATTTTTTCATGGGATTAGAATGGCAATTTCGCAATTTTTTCTCCTTGTCTTATTTTTTTTTATGTTTCATATAGGTAAAGAATAGTATCCTTTTCTCCTTTTAAAACTATTTTAATATTATTTGATAATACTTCAGAAAATCTAAATTATCATTGTGAACTTTGACTATTGGATTACTATTCTAACACTAAATAATGTGGAGAGATCAAGTATTACATTTTGTCTCGAACACAAAATGCTTACTGCTTAGTGATTGGCAGTACTGCCAGTGTAGTCCAGTGAGTATCGGCTTGCTCTTGTAATCCCTACGTTTAATTAACGTGTTATAGATGTAGATTGTAATATTTAAAGCTAAAAAAGTTTGAAAAGACGAACGATTACTGCAACGTTGCAACCTCGGCTCCGAAGCGCGTTTCTTCATAGCGCACTGGTTAATCATTTGAGGTAGCTTGAGAGCTACAAGCTGCTAAAACTGAGAATAGGGAAGGAGAACGTAACTGATACGCTATCATGCCTTCTTGCTCTTCGGCAAGGTTGTGTTTGGGTTCATTTGTACTGTCAATGCCTCTTCTTGATTTTTTTATTGCATTATGCAGCCTTATTACTCAGCATAATTACGTTCAAGAAATAAAGTTGACTTTTTTGTGTTTCTGGGCGCGTAAATGCTACTGGTCATTTAGTCCTTTTACGGTAGTGGCATCGGTTTTTGCATATTCAATTACCTGCATCTGATACAATAATACACACATATTATTTAATCATGATTATGATTGAAGAACTTATAAACACAGACTGGGATTAACGTATTAAGATATTTAAAATTTTAAAAATCTAATTGGTTAATGGCAACAGAACTACAATACTGGGCATATTAAAAATATTCTTTAACGGGAAAAAATATAATTCGTCACAAACTACACGGGGACTATATTTTCGGAAGTTCCGCATACGATACGAGTCTTGGGACGAACAATGAAGATAAGTACTGAACAACGGATAGCGTGCATGTCAGGGCAGGGAATCGCTCGACAGAAAGGTAGCGGATACACCTGTGGGTAGAGGCCAAGGCCCAGAATGCGTAGCGCCCAGCGTGCTAGGTCGTAGGGTCCGCAAGGCATCCGGTCGGGCTGAACACCGAGCGCAGGCGGGTCAGGGCAGGCGATGGCGATAGCCAGTGCACGGGTCTCAGGCGGGGTGGGAAGGGAGAAAAGTCAGAGCACTACTTTCTTCTTTGCGAATGTAATTTTCCAATATAGAAATATTTGACGAGAAAATGTATGATTTTGGGGGGATAGCTAGGAAATTTGCTTTATTGTCTTGCTCACGTTCTCAGAGGTGACGGCGAATCACGAGAGAGCTGTGAGGAGTGAACTTGATGTTTTCGCATTCTTGTAATAGTAGCCAATATGCACATCAGGCTTTAATGCCGGCCAGACGAAAAATGCGATGTTTAATGAAGGCCGTACCCTTCAGTAGGAACTTCACCTTAAATTGCCATACTATACGTCTGTTTTCAACTATAATCGCCAGTGTTTTTATATAGAAGAAGCTGGGACGGGTCCACTCCCTAACTAGATCTGTTTAATGCTGTGCGGTTATGTTGTGCGTGTATGGCTGTCAGGGTCTGAGCTGAATAGATAAGAATATTCGTCGAATCTTCAGTGAGGACACGGTCACTTATAGCAACTATATGTGTCGAAATTATGATTATAGATTGTATAGGAATGAGTGTTTAAATTGTACGTACAATATGTTGAAGTGGCAAGAAATGAGGAGAATAGAGTATAGTGATGTGTTATTTTGAAAAAATCTGTTGTTCGTTTGTCTGGCGTATTTGTATTTTCTTTGGCTATATAGATTATATTATAGAATAATACTATATATAGAGTGTTAGTAGTATATATTATATATAATTTGTGAGGTTTTGGTCTGCCCTTGAGTGCGCATTGTTGTCCTTTATCTCTTATAATTAATATGGAGTCACTGATCAATATCAGGCTCAGGTTTGTACGAACTCGCCAATTTATTCAAATCGTTGTGTGTAACGATGCAAGCGTAATATAAAATTAATTATTTAAATTATTATATTATTGTTATAATGCAACGCATAATACCCTGTAGACCTGCGATAATAAACGATAAGTAGGGCATGCAGATGCAATCTGCACCTTTCGCTTTGGGACATAATTGATTCGTGTCTAGCATTCCTGTGGTTATCCACGGATTTCATTAACTGCTGTACAGAACTGCAAGTGACTAGTGAGAACTGAATGGTGCATTTAGGGCAGAGATGTTTATGGCATGGCATGTTTTTTTTTTTTCATGGAAAATAATGTTATATTTCTATATCAATGGATGCTATTATATTATTTTCATCGAGTCATATAAAGTCATAATTTGGCGTTTCTTTAAAACCTTTATCATTTTCCGGTTTTCATATAGGATGTCACACGTATGAGTTGGCATTTGTTTCTTACATAATTAAGAGTCGCATCGTAGATATCCCGATGAGCATATCGAATATCAATAGAGGTGGAGGCTTGAGAACAAAAGTTAACAAACAATGCAATATGTAATTTCACAATGCTTGCCGCAAGGAGAGCCTAATTTTTGTTAGGCAATTGCGAAACAGGGAAGACTGACGACACAGTAGGTAATCGCCAGCTGTGTTTCTCCTTGCATGAAACGAAAAAGTCTTGCTGATCTCAAGGCGTTTTTCGAGATAACAGTCTGACACACGATTGGGCCCTCATCTGCAAGAGATTCATAATTCAGTCATTTAGTAGGGTCATAATGCTTGTATATTTTAGGTCATGAACAGACCTAGTATTTCAATTAATGTGACTTCAACATGAACTTCTTCCATTACTCGTCCTCATAACAGTTTTTAACTGCTTTTGAGCGTAAATAATAAATAAATTAAATAATCTTGATGTATAGCCTGAAATAATCGAGAGTAAAACTAGCCGGTGCTACAGAATGGCAACATACTTTCTCGGTGCTTTAGTTTTCTTTTCTCTTGAAGTCTGAGTTAGTTTTCGGTTTTCGCCCAATCTCTCTGAGGTTTCTGAAAATGGCACAATTTGAGCTACTTTTTACAGGATACGTTTTATCATTTTCGGGAACTTTATAAGAATAATTTGAAGTACGTGCATTCAAAAACAACAATGAATAAGATATGACCCGTAATGTAAAATTATCACGGTAGTTAGAGATATTTGAGAAAAATATGTTTTTAATATTGTCATATTTGAGATTTATCGTGAAAAAATATTTTAAAAAAAAACAAAAAACGTCACAACATTAAGAAAAATGGTGGAGCCAATTTTTCAAGAAGGAAATCTCTACTTAATAAGTAGATGTTGGAGTGGGTCAGATAACTTTTTTTTCCATTTAATTCTGTGACGGTCTCTCATAATATTGCCATATTTGATTTATATGTGAACTACTACTATTTTATTATACGTCATCACACGTGTATTGATTATATACCACACACACACCATACGTAATGTAAATGTGTGAAAGTAAATTTTCATAGGTGACATGTTGTGGTTACAGTGTGAGTGAAAATTAAAAATAATGATTAAATCAAATAAAAATTCAAACAAATCCAAAAATTGTGAGTTTTAAAAATAGTGATAATATTCAGTGGCAGGACCAAGAGTCTACGAACAAACGACAATCAGTCTCGGGCACTCCTCATTCCACCCACCCTCCTTGCTGCAACCTGCCCGCTTGTCCCTGTTAGCGTCGCCCTAATGAGCTCGCCCTCGGACATCGCTGCCGCACATTTAAACACTTTGTGGACTGACAACAAACTTTTTCTCCGCCCAAAGAGAAGCCAAATTTAGAGGAACCTCCTACCCCCAGAAGGCCATTGGGTGAGTGGAAACACTCACTTTTAATCACTGAATTCCCAAACCTTCAAATGAACCCTCAACTTTTGTAAGTGACAAGGGAAGGTTTAAGAACCGCTACCAAACGTTAACCACCAAAAAGTACGAAGAATTTCATGTTTTGATGCCAAAAAGGACGAGAAACGCTTTTATATTTATTAGAATGATCCCTGGCTGTTAATTACATTACTAAAATGTTCAATATTTTGAGAACAAGAAATTTAAAAAATCGAAGTTTAATGTTATTTAAAATTAATTAAATTACTGAACATAATTAGAAGAATTCTTTCTGACCGTTCAGTCGTGTCAGATTCTTTGGGGAGCTGAAAATATTCAACATTGACGAGTCTCTTCTTTGGTTTCCACAGCGAAACTCGAGCGACGTAGTTCTGCGCGATGGCAATGGAGCTTGGCCCAGAGGAGAGCCAAGACTCCGGAAGGCGGCCGGGCCTCCACGAAACTCGATCGTCAGCCGAAAAAACGCGTCCGATTGCGTTACAAAATCCGCCGCGGATTAAACGCTGTCAATCCGCTTCCGCGCAGGTCTGAACTTGTGCAATCATCTAATCAATTAATCAATCATAAAATCAATTAATTCGTACTGGAACCTAAATTCGAACGGTCCGCCCCCTTTTTCAGTTAGTGAAATGTATTTATTCTGTGAATGGGTTTATTGCATTTTTGTGTGAAAACAAATGGATACTACAAGTATTAAAGCCATTAAAAAATCATCCACTTGTCACTTTGCTATTCAGGTTTTATTCCCGAACTTCGGGCTACATTCATAACTCTCTTCAAAGGAATCTAGCGAACCCGGCTAAAAATAGAACTGTACATGAACTAATACTTCAAGATTAAAGATATCAAATATTCTAAAGTCCCCATTGTCGTCGCTTAAAACTGATTTTCGATTTCTTAAACGCATATTATACTTTTGCTTCAAAATAACATGAATTTTATATTTATTTTGCAATCATGCTCAAAAAATTATGTACATAAAATTATCTAATATTGAAGTGTTTTTGTCTTAAATGTGTGGTGAAACAAGGTAAAAGTAAATAAGTTAAAAATCGAAAATAAAATTAAACAATGTACCAGTGGTAGAGAACGTTGGCACCTATGGTGGTTCCGAACAGTGAAAATCGAGCCAGACCTTTGACGTCATAATCCTCTGAGGGATTAGCCTGGAAAGAGGCAATAGATATGAAACGTAATATGTACATAAACCGGAAAAAATGATGTTTGATTTTGAGAGGTTCTTTACAAAATTAAAAGTATAAAAAACAAGAATTATATGTAGTGCCATCTATAAAAATTACATTAAAAACAAAGTGGTTATTTCAAATGCCATACCGCAATTTTCTTCGTATATGTTTGCTGAGAAAACTCAGCTCCTGTGTATAGGGTTCCATATACTACTGAATTCGCCAAAATAGGGTACTTCTTAAATATGTGCTTTATCTTCGCAATCGCCATTACTTCTTGGAAGCTCTGTAACATACAAAATAACATAAATTGCTTGATCTGAACTTATTTACTCATTACTTTTTATCCATTTAATAATAATTATTTCACACATACTTATAGTAAGACATCTTATTACAATACGGGATTGGTTTTTATGTTTTACCGTTTATGTTACCGTTAATTGTTACTGTTTAAATACTTATGTTACGTTAAATTACGTTTTAATACGTTAAGTAAGTTATTACGTTAAGTTAACGTTTTAAGTTAACTTGGTGGTTTACGTAACTTACGTTATGTTACGTGTGTGTTTTATGTTAAATTACCCGTTAAAAGTTACGTTAAGGGAATCGTTATGTTACGTCAAGTTTACCGTTAAGATTAATTGTAAGTTACGCCATAGGTTTACGTTGCAACGTTAAGTTACGTTAAGTAGTTACGTTAAGAGTTACGCCGTCGTCTATTGGTACTGTAAGTCTACTGTATAAATACGGTAAAAGTACCGTTTAAGTTACGTTGTGTACTGTTTTTAAATGACTGTCTTAAATTACGTTAAGTTACTTTATGTTACCGTTTAAAGTACGTTAAAAATTACGTTAAGTTAACGTTAAGTAAGTTACGTTTATGTTACGTTTAAGTTACTGGTTAAAGTTACGCTTTGGTTACGTTTATTTGTTTACCCCGTTTTTTATGTTACCCGTTAAGTTACCATCGTTTTATCAGTTACGTTATGTTACGTTTAAGTTACGTTAGTTACCGCGCCTTAAGTTAACGTTAAGTTACATTCGTTAAGTTACTGTTAAATTTCGTTTAAGTTACGTTTTAAGTTACTTGTATAAGTTACCGTTAAGGTTTAACTGTTAAGTTCGTTTAAGTTACCGTCTTAAGTTACGTTAACGTTACGTTTAGAGTTTCCCGTTTAAACGCTACGTTAGGTACTTGTTAAATTACGTTAAGTTTACGTGTAAGTTACCGTTAAGTTACGTTAAGTCAGTTACTCACCGTTACCTGTTAAACCGTTACGTTAACAGTTACGTTAAGTTACTCCATCCAGTTACGTTAAAGTTACCCCCTACGTTTAGTTACCGTTAAAGTTACAACCAAGTTAAAGTTACGGCTACGTTAAGGTACTTTAAGTTACCCGTTAAGTATACGTAAGTTACCGTTAAGGGGTTACGGCTGTTAAGTTACGTTTAGGTAGGTTAAGTTACGAGGGTAAATATTACGTTGTGGAGATACGTTATGTTACCGTTAAAGTTTACGTTAAGTACGTTAAGTTACGTTATGGTTACCGTTATGTTACGTTAAGTACTGTTAAGTTACGTTATGTACGTTAAGTTACCCGTTATTTTAAATTACGGTTTAAAGTAGTTACGTTTAAGGGGTTACGTTAAGAGAACGGAAAGGTTATTTTCCTGATCCTATGATACGTTAAGTTACCGTAAGTACGTTGAAGATACGGAACAAGTTACGTAATGTTACGTTAAAGTTAAGTTAAGTTACGTTAATACCGTTAAGTAACGTTAAGTTACAAGTTATATTACGTTTAAGTTAGTTTACCGTTAAATGACGTTAAGTTTACCGTAATTACCGTTAAGTTACGTCAGATTACGTTAAGTTACGTTAAGTTACACGTTAAAGTTACCGCGTTAAGTTACGGGTTAAGTTACCGTTTTAAATTTAACATTTAAATTTACGTTAAGTTTATGTTATGTTACCGTTAATTATACGTTAAGTACGTAAGTTACGCTTAAGTTACGTTTAAGTTACGTTTGGTTACGTTTTAAGTTACGTTATGTTACGTTGTGTTATGTTAATTACCGTTAAGGTTTACGCGTTTTAAGGTACCCTTATGTTACGTCAAGTTACGTTAAGAAGATATGTAAGTAGTTACGATAGGTACGCTTGTGAGTTACGTTAAGTTACCTGTTTTTAAGTTACGTCTTATGTTACGTTTAAGTTACGTTAAATTACGTAAGTTACCACCGTCTGTCTATTAATAAATGTCATATCGTATGTAAAGATGGTTATTGTATGTGGTGATGGAGTAGAAAGGAATAGGATGGATAATGACGAATTAAAAAAAAATTACGATTAAAATTACGTAAGTTAAACTATATGTTACGGTTAAGTACACGTTTTTTAAATTACACGTTAAGTTACTTTAAGTACCGTTATGTTTACGGTTTAAGGTACTATTAAGTGACCGTTTAGGTTACGTTATGTTACGTTATGTTACGTCTGAAGTTACGTTATGTTACCGTTATGTTACGTTAGCTTACGTTAAGTACGTTATTAAGTTACAGTTAAGTTTAACTCTTAAATTACTGTTAAATTACCGTAAAGTTTACGTTAAGTTACGAGTTAATACACTCGTAGACGTTACGTTAAGTTACGTTAAGTTACCGTTTTAAGTTACGTTAAGTTACGTTAAGAGCTACGCTTAAGGTACGTTTAATTACCCGAACGTCACGCACGTTCACGTTAAGTGTTACACGCCGCGTAAGTTACTCGCTGTTAGTACGTCGTTAAGTTACCGTAAAGTACGTCTATTTATTAAGTTCACGTAAGTTACTGCGGCACGGCTAAAGTATACACCCCAAACGTCTCACACACGGTTAAGTTAACCACCACAACCCAAAACTAAACAACATCCCGGTTAATTAGATATACCCGTTTCGACAGATTAACCTACTCAAACCGTCCAGTTAAACGTTACCGTTATAAGGTACTCTTTAAAGTATACTATAAGATACGGAAGTTACGTTAAGTTACGTTAAGTTACCGTCGTATTATGTTACGTTAAAATTACGGTTAATTACCACCCCAGTATATAAACGACCACAAATCTCACAGAACAAGGCTAACACCCGCCGATATGTACGTTTGTTACGCGAGACGTACAATTTACGTTATGTTAACGTCGTTAAGTTACAATAAATTACGTTTTAGTTCCGCAAAGTACGTTAAGTTAACAATTAGGTTACATTAAATTACGTTTAAGCTTTTCATTAAAATTACGTTAAGTTAAATTAAATTACGTTATAAGTTACGTAGCGTACGTAAGATACGGAAAGTTAGTGATGTTACGTTAATTACGTTAAGTTACGTGGGAGATACGAAGTTACGTAATGTTATGTTAAGTTACGAACCGTCAGACTGAAGTTTGATAATCAATCCACGTATTGGTGAATAACATGTTACGGCGTGAAGATGGTCGTTCAATGTTTTATCCCACTGGGTTAAAAACTCAAATACATATCTTTCTGTTTAAGTCAAACTAATATTTCGGAAAGGAGCATACTGAAAGTGATAAATAGAAAGGTCATGGATTAGTTTCAATTGTTGTTTGCCACGGTGATTACTGATTATTGTTTTAATAGTAAGCAATGTAAGCATGCATATTTAT
>BOPP01000174.1:284061-302144 GCA_017312745.1 Gryllus bimaculatus
ATTTATTACAACACTTATATCGTCATATTTCTTATTACGTGACTGTTTTAATTTCGTTAAGTCTGACTTTATTCAACCAATGTGAATATATATGTTTTTAAACAGATACTATAAAAGCTGTTCTTTCAGGACAAGCATAGTGTGCTAAAAGTGAGACGATGTCAAATGTTCACATAAATCTGTGAACACTACAAAGAAAAGAAAATTACTTTCGTCTGACTGCATCAGCTACTGCTGACCTTAAATATATAATTTAGTAATGTGTATACTAGAATTAAAATAACATGGAAATCAGTTAGGATGTCTAAAAAACAGTGTACAGTACACACAGAAAGTGACATTTTATTTTGCGAGTATGAAATGTGTAACAACACTAATAGACCTAGTGACACAGTCCTATGTAATGGCGCAATCATAAATAACTTTTCTACAATTCTCTTATTAGACGAATGCATAATGATATCCATCACGATAAAGCTTTATTATAGCACAAGTCTGTGACCAATTACAGAAACGTTTACAGTTGAGAAGTAATCATTGACCATCGTTTTATTAAATGTTTCGTCAAATTTTGTTAATTACTGTGCTGAGTGCCACGTGGGTTTGTGACGGTAAACCACACATGGCAATCACCTAATGTGTTAATTGTTTCGATTCAAATTTCTTTCTCATATATATATTCGCTTTTTTTCAACAACCTTGAAAAACATTGTTGATACTCGTTAAATTTCTTCCATTTCTCACTTATTCTTTTACTTCAATACTAATTCTTATTGCCGAACTTTCATCAATTTAAATAATTATTCCTTCATCAGCCGAAGGTACGCTTTTTCCACAATAAAAAACGCTTCCATACAAAGTGCATCCATCTGTCACAGTTTCAGCCTAACACGTAAATTATTCATAAAAAGTTTCACTTTCACTCACCTCGACCCATCCCGTCCCACTCGCAAATACGTAATAATCATTCTTAATATACAACAATCATACTATTATCAACAATCACACAATTATACATGATATCCAAAATAAAGCAATAACTACTTCATTTTGAACACTTGTCTACATTCATACCTTTTTACGATAATATCAAACATCCATCAGCATAATGTCGTTTTTCAAACATTTCATATATGAATAAGGATACGTCTCTCTCATATACTTAATACATTCACGCCTAGATGCAATTAAAATCCTCACCAAAGTTACTTTTATAAATAGAGTTAAGAAAAATGGTCCGAATTATTCGTAAATATAAACATTTCGCATTAAACAATTGACGGAAGATTCAACAAAGACCTCAGGTATTCTACAGATATATGCAATTCTGTGCATTGATGAAGTCAATCGTAGACCTCAGTCGTCATATTGTTGTGGCGCGCATCCAAACTATTGCACATTGATGCACTCTTGAATCTGTGATGCAATGCTAAGCGAAAAAGTCCAGAAAAGTAATTATTTTATGAATATATTCAGTTTTATGGTTGTAAATCATAGCCTAGAGCACTCCTGTCCTTCAAAGAAAGCTATTACATAAATTTCATCGCTATTCGTCCAGTACATAAAGAGATGGTAAGTGCCAGTGGTAAGTGCATGCCAAGGAACCATTCAATGTAAAATGTTTTACTTATAAAAACTACTGTATGAAACTAGATGTAATGGGTATTAATACACTCGTAGGAAATTTAAGATACGCATTTATTCCTCGCTCGTATCATAGTATCACTTCACACTCGTGAACATCATTACATCATCATTTCTAAATATAATATTCTACTGCCATTGAAAAATTGGATCTTCTTCCCCATACGTCACATAGAGTTTCTACCGTTTTTTTGTTGGACTAAGTAAATCTAAATAAATTATCGTACATTAGGTGGTTGCAGTTCGTTGAATGATAGTTATGAAACAGCTTTTTTGTAGAGGTGTTTGACGATCTACAGAGATGTTTTCAAACCAGACTGTGATAAATAATCAAGCTTTGGCCTATTACTGGTCATCGTTCTATTAATTGTTTCGATTCAAAAGCTAATGTTTTGGATTGGGTATATTACTACGACAAGATGGCCCGTGAGTAGGGGTAGAGGTAAATTGCACACCCTTCTCCAATTTCTAAAACTCAAAAGAAAATCAGAAGCCCCCTACGGGGATTGTTTCAGTTTTTAAGCTGTTACGAAGTGTGCTTCGGCAAAGCTTCTAAGTGCTTCTCAGCTCGGGAATCAGTTTTTAAGCTGATAAAAAGTAAGAATAGATACTTAACATTGATTACACTTATTTACGGACTGAATCCTAACTTGACTCGTGTACTACTCATTTGAAGTGGAACTGTGTTTAACTGATGCTATCTGGGACAAGTGGGAGGATTTCGTCTTCGCTTTTCGGTTGATGCCATGTCGAAGGCTGGGACGCCAACGTTTCGTCTGCCATATTGCAGGCTTCCTCAGGGCAAGAAGTCTCATCTGGAGTCGCTAAACCTTTCCTTCCTCTTCCTTGTCCTATCCTCATCCTTGACATATATACACATTTACATACACACACATTTACATACACACATTTACATACACACATTTACATACACACATTTACATACATACATTTACATACACACATTTACATACACACATTTACATACACACATTTACATACACATTTACATACATTATTCCACACGTCGGAAGACCAAACGGGAGCTTAGAACTTGTTCTGGCTGGGGACGGAGCTTCGCTGGTGGAGATTCCGGGATTAGGAATCCACAAAACGACGTGTCGGTCAGCGCTGTGTCTCTCAATCCATCAAGAGAAGAGCATCGCCACACTCCGAGATAAAACATGCACTACACTTACGGAAATAATGGCCATACCAGCAGTTGACACGCCCGAACACAGGAAATATTCAATCAGCAAATATTTATCCTCTCTGTCCCAACGCACTCATCCAATAACGTGATTTCTGGGGTTTTGGTGTCAAAGTTTTGAAAGATTGGAACAACTTTCAGTGACACAAATTTTTCAGCCTTTGACATAACTTTCCGCTGAGTTACCAAAAGTCTACCATATATCTTGAAACCGATATTGTTTACAGACATTACCATCCCTATTGATTCATATTTACTCTGAATGTGTACAAACTGAAGCACTGGAGGTTTGGAACAGTGAGAATTTCGGACGTTCAGTGCCAACTATCTATTATCCGATAGTCATTTGCCTGATGCCTGATAGTCATTTATTGTGGCCCGCGAAAGGTCATTAGTGAAAAGTGTAAGTTCCTTGCATCCATTTGGGCGAGAACATAGTGCGCCTAGCGCAAACGCTCTGCCGTGGTAAACACCCCCTTACGTAAAAGTAGGTAGTTTAGATTAAAGGATTTTTTAATAGTAAATTCAGAAATTAAAAATCATCCCAACGTAAATTCTCGGCTATCCGGGAGACGCCGCGTCGTAGCTTGGGGGGCCGACGTTTCGCCTGACATGTCGCAGGCTTCCTTGCCCTGAGGAAGCCTGCGACATGTCAGGCGAAACGTCGGCCTCCCAGCCAACGACGCGGCGTCTTCCGGATAGCCGAGAATTTATGGAGTCGAGCCGCGGAAGCTTACGTGTACATCGTCCCAATGTATTCCACTGCGTGGTACGACGTGATATCACGCATGGCCGGGGAGGAGGATTCAGAACAGCCGGGCGAAGCACCGAGATCAACAGTACGGGGAAGTTAGGTGTGGATCGCTCGAGTAATGAAAATATGACCCGCAACCATATAAAATGTGTTGGAAGTGGCCTTGCAAGTTAGATGCCTCTAGCTTAGAATGTTAAAAAATCTCAGTAAATTTTAACAATGTATTGACAACGATGTTTTATCACGGAAGAAAATACTCCTTAGAATACGTAACGGATAAACGTTATGGTCAGGAAAATACCCTCAACATTTTGTAACTATTGCACAACATAGATTAGAACTCAACTACTCAAAAGCGGAATTATTGTAAGCCTGGATATTTATCAAAATATTGTTGTACTAAATTGTTATTTTTAAGACATTAATATTCAATTCTTTGGGTTATAAGTATGTACAATGCAGTGTAGCTAATAAAGTAAGGGGACTATGGAGCCAATACTTTATTTTAAAAGAGGTCAATGAACGAAAAAGTTTGGCAATCACTGCCCTAACAGCTTCCTTTAGTTGCGTTTGAATTATTGTTGACAAATTCTTTTCTATAGTGTAGCTTCAGTGACCACATGAAAATAAAACCAATTTTTATACGTTTATTGAACAAGCCTTCAAAAACTAAAAGATATCAGTAAACGAATTGTGATAATTTCAATAACGCGGTTTTCTTATTTCTTTGTGGAAAATTAGTTGTAATAGTAGAAATAATACCTACTATCGTAGCTAGTCATGAAATAAAAGATGATATTGTAACAATATCGATAGAATTTAAAAGCATATCATTGGCAAATGCAACATTTTGTGATAAAAATCCTTTACATGTTAAGGACTTCTTACCACAGAATGTTTGTGCATTGTTGCGTGGAGCAACAGCCTAAGTTGCATGTAAGAGCCATGTATCAACATATTCAAGCATTCCAAAACACATGTTTTACGTAAGTGCATGTTGGCGAGTGCGAACTATTCTACACAGAGACACGAGAGAAATGTATCCCTGTCAAGGAATTATCATGCAATCTAAAAAGCATGAACAACGCCCCCTTCGCCATGGAAATACTGAAATGTAACTTATTGTAGTGAAAAAGATAAACACGCCTGGATTAAGAAGATCGAAACCAATTGCTTCAGTTTTGTGAAATAGGGAATGAATATTCATTTTATTTTATTTTCTATAAAATATGAACCGTTAGATACATATAATCCAGTTGCAAATATGATCGGATCCAGAAACTGCTTAAGAATGTGGCACACGTTGTGTGCGTCTAGTTCATTTTAATGGAAGAATTTCGCGTGTGATTATAATAAATGATCTCTTGTAGTACACTAACATTAAACGACACTACCATATATAGTAATTACAGAACAATACATTAAAATATGATTTTCATTATTCACATTGAAACAAATCAGGGTTCAAGACGGGGGGAGGGGGGAGGCTCACACCCTCATCATCCCCCGTTGGTTCCACCCTCAGATACAGTAATGGCCCGTTTAAAAGAGAACACGCGTCGTCGTTCCCCGAGGCAGGCACCTCGTGTGGGTGACTTGGCGGGCGGCGGGGATACCTCGTCGGGGGGCGGCTGCCGGCTCACCTGTTATCGCCCGGCGACGGCGGCGGCGGCGGCGTCGTCGGCGACTTGGTGGCTGGCGCGCCCGCGGTCGTGCTGCCGCCATGACGGCGAGCTGCGGAGCGCGGTGTACCGGGCGGAGTCGCGCCTGCGGCCACACACGGTCGTCTTCGGATCGCGGACGCCCCGGTGTGATTGCCGGCCGGCGGCAGCGCGGGCGGCGGCGGCGGCGGGCGGAGGGCGAGCGGGAGCGGCGGCGCCGCCGGACTCGCCCGCGTCGCGCATGAGCCCCCCTCCAGGCTGCCAACGCGCCCAGCCGCACGCCGCGCGCCGCCGAACGCGCTTCGGATCCGCGGGCGGCGCGCAGAGTTCCGCAGTGGCGTCCGCCCGGCCCAGCCGCCCGCCGCGCCGCGGCGGCGCTTTTGTTGTTCGGAATAGGTTTATTGAATTATCGTTCGTCTAAGCGTATTACGTGTCATCTCTTCTCTTTAATTGAGGGAAACCATCATTAACATTAACTCTTTTTACGGATCATATCTCTCAACTCGTTACAGTGTTCCATTGCATTTACGTTACAGCTCATTGCACTATTTCTTCTTCTTCTTCTTCTACTTTTTCTCCTTATCCATTTCTCATTCTCAGACCCCTTCTTCTCCGCGCCTTTCTTCTCTCTCCCCATCTTCGACTCCTCCTGCGTCTCCTCTGTCTCATTCTCCAGCGTCTCCTTCTTTGTCTCCTCCTCCGTCTCCTCCTCTGACGCTTCCTTCGTCCCACCTCTGTCTCCTCATCCGTCTTCTTCTCCGATGCCTTGTCCCTCTCTTTCGTCTCCTTCTCCACTGCCTCTATCACCTTCTCATATCCTTCTTCTCTGTTTTCTTTAGCTTCATTTCCTCCGTCATCTCCTTCGCCTACACATTCATCTCCTCCTCCTTCGTCTGCTTCTTCCCGTCTTCTTCTTCTTCTTCTTCTTCATCATCATCATCTTCTTCTTCTTCTTCTTCTTCTTCTTCTTCGAAGCCATATCCTCCTCTGTCTCTTCTACCTCCTCCTTCACCTCTTTATCCTTCACCTCCTTTCTTCCTCCTCTTCTTCATCTTCTTCTCCTCCATCTCCTCTTCTGCCTCCTTGCATTTCTTTCTTCCTGTCATTCCTTTTATGCCCCCCCCAACAGGCGTATTAATATATAATTCTACATAAATAAAAAAAAATCTACATAAAAAAATATAAAATGCAATTCTTTGCGCCCTCCCGAAGGTGGAAGTGTTGATAATTGTGATGATGGTTGGGCATGACAGAAATTAATGAAATATAATAGAGGAATTGGGGAATGAAAGTTAGCGCAAATGCGAACATCTTGACAAAACCTGCTGCAACTTTGCTTCAGTGGTGGCTCTTTGGGCTAGGCGAGGTAGACACTGCATTTCCAGATGAATCTGAACCAGTTCTTATTTATAAAAATATTAAATTACTCTTACAATTTTAATATGGTGTAAGTATTATTGCTCTATAAATGTATTATGAACATTCATTATCGTGCCAGGAGCCATATTTCTATTTCAAACGTTTTCTAACAGCCCATGCGTCATGAGATCAGTCTTGTCTCTTCCCGCAGACACTTGTACCTGCATCCTTCTCTCCGGGTAGGCACGCCCGAGCGCTGCCTCGCTTCGCACCGTATTCTGAGAAAAGTCCCTGCAGTAGTAGCTGCAGTAGCAGCTGCAGTAGGAGCACAAATCGCATGCTTCCTATACAAAAACATGAAATGACAAAGGCCACATATGCAATTCACCGAATCTTAAACGCCTGAAAAAACTGAATCCGAATTCTGAATTATTGTCAGCAAACTCGAAGCACAGCTGTAAAATAAGAAAGTGGAAAATAGACAAATTATGATAAGCCTTATAAACGTCGCAGTATTGTTGTGAAACGCTCTGTAACAGGAGCGGATCCAGAAAGTATTTCAGGAATGAGTCATTTACAGTTCGGAACTTTACTCCAAAAATTGAAATTTGAAGAGAATGGCACGTTTTTAGAATCTGAGTATCTTGAAATCATATCCACGTCTGCTTCACAAAAATAAAGCTTTAGAATGTAATGATTATCAGTGAGATAACTGCTTTAAATAAATTGAATAAAATCACCAAAAAATGAGGTGGGGCTTGGACCCCATACTTCCTTCCCAGGATCCACGCTGTTCAATGTTTTCCTTGCCCTGAACATTTGTTCACAAGCCTCCGTTTGCACACCACAAAATCCACTCGGAGCCGAACGACAAAACCGCTTCGGTGTCAGCATTCGCTCTAAATTTTTGATCGAAAACAATGGTTTACTTTTTACCTTTTGTGTCCCCTTGCTTGTCGGACCGTAAAGGCGATTCTTTCTTAAATTTTCTTATTTTAATGTGCTTTTAAAGGCGCTCAATACTCTATAGTTTTGATTTTGAATTTCATTTTTTCAGTTCAATTTTTTCGGCGATCCCCTCCTTTCTACCATCCATCTACTACATTATAGAGGGAAGATATTTTTGAAATGAAATATATTATTCATAAATGAATCTTTAATAATTAACCATTTGAACAATTTTTGGTAAAATATGAGCAGTTTTTGCGTATTTGTATTGCAATTTTACACTCACACCTGAGCAAGAGTTCCTCACAAATAAATAAATAATAAGATGCTCCATTTTTCCTTCAAACGTTATGTTGAAATGGAATATACTGAGCTATAAAGAGTTGATATAATTTTCATTTAAAGTTTTGAACATTCAAAAATTAAATATTTATATTTTTATGGCCGCATTAGGCGCCTGTCCTATGATGTTGGTGATGTAATCCGTATGTCAGTCCGCACGATGTTAATTTTACCATGAGAGTTTTCTCGTCCCTGGGGCGCGCCTCTGAGCGTTGATCTTATCCTTACCACTGGGATCATCCTCGCCGATCTTATCCTTAAGTACATCGTTGTGTTGACATTCGGATACGGCGGATCACATCTACTCGAAACCTGAGTGGGGCCTCCTCGCCAGCTTAGGCTTACCGGCTTTCCAGGTTGGTATCGGAGTTTTTTTTACGCCACTCACTGCCTCGAGACAAAGTCCCTCCTCGATGTAATGTAGCGGTTAGCACATTAAACACGGAAGCCTACGCCGTCGACTTCAAATACCGTCCTGGGCAAAACATTTGGCCAGTTGTGTCTCTGCCTTTACTTCGATTTTTTAAAGGGGCCGATGATATTGGGTCATTGTCACACCTACTACCTTATAAAACTATATGCTTTAATTAATTCACGAATGTCCTTCTCAACGGTAGTTGTGGCCTCGTAAATGAGTTTACCACTGTTAAAAATATTGGCATTGAACGTTTTTCCTTTAACTTCAGTGTTTTAGTAGGCTTATTATTACGAATGTTATTAAATCCATTGCTTTATTAAATACACAATATAATCATTTTTAATGAGTGTTTGTATTGAAGTGTGTATACTATAACTCCAAAAGTTCTTCCTTTTCGAGTAATAGAACCACATGGATTTCAAAAATGTTACCCGACGGGTTTCATTAACATAAACTTTTAGATGCATTTTTCAACAAATCCTTCGTATTTTTTAAGGTTAAAGTGTAATTTGTAAAGTCTATGTGAAATTCTGGACTTAGAGACTTCATTTATAAAGATTGGTTGCGTGTGAGAGCCGCAAAACTCATCTATGCTACTAACATAATAATATAGGCTCTCTATTATATCTATTCTAATCGTGCGCTGAAAATCGACGATTCTCGGCGAGTCAGATCTCTTATTCCCGAGCCCTGGTATAATAAAAAAGTGGTATAGTAAAAAATTATAAATCTCCTTCATGTAAATGTAGTAAATTACTTTCTCTAATACGTTGTGTAGTCATCCACGTTTTGTGGGTTCTTCAATCCGAAAAATCGATTGACGGCAAAACGTCAGTCTTCGTCGTCTGTTCGTCCGTCCTTCCGTGGACACCGACAGCGCCTCAGTCGTTGAGACAGTTTCTTCCATAATTGATGTTCTCCATTGATCTGAACGAATTCAAGATAGTGCGGGTAGGAAATGGATATATTAATGTTTGGGGATAACAAGAAGCCTCGACGTTTTCGAAAGTTTCCCAAAAATTGCTCAACTTTTTTTTCTAAACTTTGTCCTTGGATAGGATTTTTGCAAAATTACAATATTGATGAAGATATTTTTTTCTTTTTCAGTAAAGCAGTAATAAAAATAATTCTTTTAAAAATATCATGTACAGTTTTTGAAGAAAAAAACAAAAGTTTTCGCTAGAAGTTAATGCAATTTATAATTTATTTCTCGGCTCTCAATTTATTCTTTAATTTTTTCTCGCATAGAGGAAAGGACATTTAAAGAAAGGTGTAATTTTCGTTGAACTCCCTGAATTTTTCGGGAATAGCAAAAGTTACAAATAATATGAGGAAATTTGTACTGGTGTAGAACCACAATACGATCGTCGTAAAATCGGCAAAAGAGTCGACGATGCTGCGTTGCTGGCCGAGTGTATACGATTTGAATGTTGTGTCAATTTTCTATATGCTACATTAAATAGCATACACTTCCCATTTAAAGTCGTGGTAACTGGGTAATTCCTAGGCATTTTAGGATCCAATGGGTTCCCTAGACTTCCCCACAGGACATTGAAGTTTCTTTCCTGCATTTACTCCAGCAATGCTAAATTACTCCATCCTAATTTACAAATTGTGTGTAAAGTTTAATAGAACTTCTGAGAGCAATTAACGAGATAGTCAGTAGATCGCCTCGAGCCGTGATCCCCAGATCTTGAGGGCACTGACTGTAAATTGTGGCATAGCCCCAGAGGTTCCAACCACCTCTGGCAGGATTCTGGCGTTGGGTACTCCATGTAGTTGGGCTGTTCGGGGGATGACTGGTTGGTATTTTACCACCTTTTCCTCCCCTGCTTTCAGGAGGCTAGACCCATCCTCGTGGCGGACAGTCACATCGACCACGTGGACCCCTTTCCGGCTTTTTATTACCAAGTCAGGTTTGAGTCTAACCCCTTCGGCAACGGAGAAAGTGTCTTCCGCGGACACTACCGTGTCCGATTTCCGGATCCGCATCTTCCCTTCTATGAAATTTTTGATTTCGTCATGACGCTTTATTCTTGCTGGCTTCGTAAAAATGCACTGACCGAGGACGTGATTCATAGTTTATACCGCTGTATTACACTTCCTGCAAAAAACATCCTCTCTGGGCCTTCCTCTACTAAGAGTAGTTTTTTTGGCAGCGGTATTTGATCTCAATTGGAGTGCAGTGATAAAAAAACACCGTTAATGTTGTATCTTTCTTCTCTTCTTGACGGACCTGTAACATTGTTTCAAATGCGAAGTGCAGAGAGCCCTCGTGGGACTTTAAGAAGGCGGGCGGGCGCAGTCACTGCTGCGTTGGGCGGGTCGCGTCGCGAAGCGGTTGTCACCTCCAGAGAACCGATGTGGGCGACATGTTGAGCGACTCGGCTCGTCGCCAGGGCTCGTTTCTCGTTTAGGCCAACCACGAACTTTAGCCCGGACTTCAACAATTCGTGCATGTCTTGTACTACTGTTATTCAGTGCGAGATGGTGATCCACAGTCGTTAAAACGTGCGTCTTAACATGCCTAATGAACGCAAACGGCGCATTAGCGAGATGGGCATCGTGAATTTCGAATTCTGAAACATACTCATCTTTAAAAATTCTCGATTGTAAAATATTTCTAATCCTTAAGTGATAATTATTGCAGCGACCCTCAAATCTAAACTCTCTAGTGGTCAGTATGGTTGGTGGGTCGGGAATGAAAGAGAGAAACCCGTCCAAAGAAATAACAACAACAATGTAATAATTATAATGGTTAATAGGCAAATACGTTAATTCAACTAGAGATGAAAACTGTGATGAGTAGAAGACATAATAGTTTGGAATATTAAAGGTGAAATTTTGATAACCGATTGACGAAAATATATGAGGCGGAGAACTTTTTGTCTATAACTACAGTGCTTTATGAATTGTTTGCAATTAATATAACTTTGTTGTCTAAATGTTTAATTTAGAAAAAAAAGTTTTTTTTCATTTATGTCACAGAAGTCGTGAGCGGGAAAAAGGGGGAAAACAGTACCTTTACAGTGTTAGTATCATTTCGGAAGTTCATTTGTAATTCCTTCGAAAGTCGCCATCGTTGCCACTTCCATCACTACCGCCGCCTTTAATATATACCATTTACACCTGAAGCCGTCACTTTACCCTCTGTCATCTCAATCCTAACTCCACCTCACAAATAATTAATTTCGACGTGCAACTTCGCGTACACCCCTGGCTAGGCTGGCACCATTTCTGCCTGCGCATTAGCGTATAGCCTTGACTATACGACTGTTACCTTCTCTTCACAATTCTTTCACCTCCATTCTTTACGCATTCGCGAAATCTGTGGCTTATGCCGTCACATCATCTGTTCCTACATTTACCTTTCACCACCACTGACACCATTATAACGCACGTCTCCACCTCTACTTGTGACGTCTGCACCGCGATCGCAACTGCGCTAACTTAGCAATCACATCTATCACTTTCTTGGTCTTCGCTTTCTTTACCAGCGTAGCCTTTGGTGCCTTTTCCTTACTTCGCGCATTTGACTCCACCTCCTGTGTTCTGCTTTGCAACCCAACAGCACCATCCCAGCCAGTGGTACGTCCCCGCTTCCATACCAGTTGTCAATCTCGCCAACGGCCTACTCACTCAGACGGTGTTTTAACAGACGTCTGAGCTCGCCAACGCTTTTATCTGCGTCTTTGACAACGTCTTCTCTTTCAGTTTCATTGTCCTCCTCACTTCTACTCAACTCATTGATAGAGTTTGGACAATCAGTAGTGTTTACGCATCTATATTTGATAATTCCCCAATTCCAAGTACGTCTTCGTTGACAGTGGTAAATCCGATTCACTTTTAACTTTTAATTACTCGCATCCCACTGCTAAAAACATCCTAAACTAGTAATCTGTCATCTCAAAATATTTATTTGAATAAAATTTCAAAATCATTAACGTATGGCACTTAAATCTGTGTTGTCTTCCGGAAGATGAATGGGAATATACTTCGTCTGTTAATATATGAAATGTTTTATTTCCCCATTGATAATTCATCATGATTCATTCTGAAGTGATGAAAATAGTGTATCGATTTTCGGATTTCCAGAGTGACAAACTTCCTTTCTATCGCCGATGTCAGTAGTGCTCGCGCGGGCTACAATTGCAGCCAACCCGAATTTAAAACTATCTGAAAAGTACTGTACATGCTTGAAATGAGAAGCTCGGAAGAAGATTGGATGATAAGAGAGACATTCTATCGGAAGATATTGACATCCTCACCACTCTAAACTCAATGGAGGTTGAGCGCTAGCAAAAACAAAATGTCTGGACTACACTTGAAGCCAACGTGATTACCCGAGGATTAACTAAGGCAGTATATTGCGTTGAATATAAAAATAAGCTTTCAGTGTGTACTTCCGTTGCCGCTGTCACTGCCCCAACAATCTCTCTTGTCTCTTCCCGCATTGCAGAAGTGCTGCCAATTATCCCCGTCCCGGCATCAAATTATACAGGGTGCGCCATGAGAAACTACTATTTGAAAAAAATTCCCCGCGCGGTGGAGGTGGGCGGTTAGAGGGGCGAGAGGGGGCTATCTGGAGGGGAAGTTCCAAGTTTCTTTCTCCTTCCCAGTCAGTTGCCATCATGCTGTGGACCTAGAGAGCAGCGCGGCCTTCGCATCCGAGAGCTTCTTTTTAACGGCATATTAGAATACTCACCGCGCGGGAAAAAAAAAAAAATTTTTTATCCAAAATAAGTAGGTTTCTCTGGCGCTCCCTGTACGATGTGCCGCCTATATTCAACAGTAGTGCCGTCAATACTATCCCTGCTCCTCCGTCAATGCCACAACAATCTCTCCTCTCCCCAAAGCGCTACTGTTACAACACCGTCTCCGTTCCCACCCTCGCTCGCCTCAGCTCCCGCACCCACTCCTGCTCCCAACTTCCTCCACTCCCTCATCACCTCCTCCTTCCCACCCTCTCCCCTGCATCAGTACTCCTCGCCCGACGTCCCTCACGCAGCTACCGTCACAACTTTCTTCTCCATCCCCATCTCTTCTGACGTTGCTCCTTTGCCTACATCAACCTCTTCCGCAGCACTGCGTGCGCCGTGTGTGACAGGGCCGCCGCCGGCCGCCACCTCCGCCGTCGCTGTCGCTGACGAAGGTGCTCGCGATCGATAGACGCGCTTTTATTTCCGCTCCGCGCGCGATTCGTCCGCCGCCGCCCGGCAACTCGATTGCCTGGTGGCCTCCGCGCGCTGTGCTCCCGGCGTCCGCTGCACTCGTAGGGGCTTCGTGCCACCTCGAACCTACTTCGAAAGCACTATGGATCTTGTGCGCATGCGCACATGCACTAAAGTGGTGCGAAAATTAAACTGCGCATGCGTAGAAGATCGATAGTGATTTGCGTTCGAGGTGACACAAACTCCCTAGTGATGCGACATTGATCTCACCAAACATCGATGTTCAGTAATGAAGCATTGATGTTAATAAAACATTGACCAAAAACCATCAATGTTATAAACCTGATGTTTTAAGGATGGTTTAGTAAACTTTAAACATAAATTCGTGCGCACCAAAATTAAATTTATCAGGAGTCGTGTTTATTAATTTATAATTAAGATTTAACTGAAAAAAGTTTTAAAAAAATATGAGAACAATTGACAAAACTAAACGGAGCGTCCAATCATTTCAAAGAGTAAGTCCTCTTTTCACCGGAGAAGGATGTGGGAATAAAGGGGGAGGTCCTATTTCAAAAACGCGGGGCTTGTGTTGGTCGCCTTAACCTTGTGTAAAGTACGTGTGAAGGCGTTAAGAAATGTCAGGACACCGGGATCATCTTGGATGAGAAATATTCTGCTCGCTGATGGTAGAACAAACAGCATTTCTTTGGTTCGAAAAATCTGGCAGTGATGGTTATTATTTCGTATTTTAACTTTGAGAACATTGTAAATATGGGAATTATTCAATTACAAATCAAAACGTCGAAAACGTAGACACGTCGACCCAAAACATCGATGTTAAAATATCGATTGCAATATATTGATGTTTAAAACATTGATGTTTCTATAAAAACATCAATGTTTTGAGAACATCAAGATCCATATCGCACCCCTGTGCTGCTAGTGATTCTTCCGCAAACACTGAGCATTCAAAGCAACCTTCACTCGACCCATCTTTACGGGTGTAAATATTTATTGAATTTTGCTGCTGTGGTATTGGTGTCAATGTGCAATACTGTACTTGACAAATACCATCAGGCGTTTGCTATCCTTTCCTTGTATCTTTTTTATTTGTATATTAGCAGTAGTCTAGTCATTGGAAACGGTACGCTTCGATAACTGATACCCTGTCTTGGCTTCTTACGAGTATAATCTCCATAACTCAGTGACTTACACAGAGTTGAGCAAAATACAACTTTCGTTCAAACGAAGTTGCAGAGTATATTGGGACAGAAACCCCATGAAGGTATAGCAACAACAAGGAATGAACTAAAGGTAAAATTGTTTAAACTAATAACAATATTTTTGTTTAACTAGCTTTCTTTAGAATAAGTTGCTGGTTTTTAAAGGAAATTAAAATGTTTTCTGCCCTGCTGGTATTAACCAACAATTCCAATATTGAAATATTGTATATCAATTTAAAACTCTCAAAATATTGTACTTTTTCCTTGGTAAGTTACTAATGCAATAATGCTCAATATAATACCACAACTTAGAGATAAAAGTTACGTAATATTGGCTTCAATACAAAAGAGTTGAACGCTGTTTGCGTCCATTAGAAATTGCTTTGATAACACCAATCAGACAAATGATGTTGGAAGAGCCAATTAATAACGATTGGTACTTCAAAACTTTGTTTGTAGAAGATAAACAATTCACTTCAATTTATTTGAGTTTTTTTCATTTAATTGTATAATTTCATGATTGAAACCGTGAAGTGCACTTATTCTGTCATGATCTTGCTTGGAAACTAAAAATCGTACATGATAGTTTTCACTTCGTATTAGTCTGTCTACACACAACAGATTAGGAATTTATTTAAAAGGCCTGTATTCTTCTAAAATAGAACATAAATTATTTCGTGATAAATAGTATGAATCAGCTTGCCTTTAATGAATATTTATCTTGAAGGTGAGGAGTCCCGGAACATTTTACAAACAGACATTGCGTTGAATAACTTAATTTATTTTTCTTTTTTCAACAAATTTATTTTAGGGTCTCTGTTATGTTTGTCTGATAATTGGGACAACCTATCTTTTAAACGTGTTGCAAATTTGTGGAAAAAGGAAAAATAAATGAAGTTATTCAACGCATTGTCAGTCTATAAAAGTATTTGGAACTCTTCACCTTCCAGATAAATAAATTAATTCTGTAGTATATATTTCTTCTCCGGCTCTATTTACAAGTGAGATGTCAAAAGAAATAGAATTTTCCAGAGAGGTGACGAATTGAATTTTCACTTTATAAATATTAAGGATTTGTAGAGGCAACGCATCTAAATCACACAGGTTCAAATGCAATTCGTGACATCCTACCCGCTTAAATGTGTTTCCTTAAAATCTGATTGTCCATAAGACAAACACGATGCTGGGACTTTAAACGCAGACATAACACAACTCTCATTAACGTTCCACATGCCATAATCTACGATATGAGATATTGTGGGACCTTCTACAACATTTTGGGAGGTTCACCGTTTCTGAGAATCTCCAATCCACAGTGTAAGGAGGCCAGAGACATGCAGAACCTTCAATTCTATGAGAAATTAAATGATCTTATATTATATGGGATTTGTGAGTTTCCACTTTGATATTCTTTTCGGGGAGAGGACGAGTTTTCAGATGCCAGAACTCTCAACACTAGTAATGAATACAGAAACAAAATCCCAGCTGCGTTAAATGTCATATTTGTTTACGAAGCGACATTGAGTTGAAGTTTAATTTGTTGAAATGTTTTTATAAATTCTATAAACCAGGTGAATGATTTTATAAACTATATTGATAAAATTATTCTTATAACTTTGACTACCGACGAAAAGACGGAGAAATGTTTCGAACGACTGGGTAATACTTTCGTCGTTATAGAATTGCAGACTTATTGTATTCTTATTGTCAATTCAATGCAACAAATCGTAAGTTGAGGTGAAACTAAATATCTGTGTATTTACCTTGTGTATTGTCGGTGCCACAAGGATAACATATGAAAAAGAAAATATTCAATTTTAAATATCTTAATATCCGGACAAAAAATAGTTTGTCTCTATGAATCAGTTCAGGTCAAGTCCGCGAGAATTAGTCTCGCGATAGTGATCGTTGCAGTCAATTATGCTTTTATTGAGAACAGATGATCCAATGATTAGTAGCAAACAATTGTACGCGAAAAGTTGCCCCCAAACAGTTAGATATGAAACGTTTTCCACAAATCGTGTACACAGTTGAATGACATTATTTTTTAACAAACAACCCAGATGTATGACGTATGAATGTGTTTACTAGATGTACTAAATGAGCTAATGAACAGCCGTTAAAATTATAACAGAACTGTGGATAATTTTGAGCAGATTACAAAGTGAAGTGTATTCTTGTGTGAAGGACGGAGACTGTACATTTTGTGTAGACTTCCAAAGATCCTATGCAGATCGCAAAACAGATGAAATTCATTCAGCGTCTAATTGCATTACCCACAATTGTTCGCCCTGGATTACCCTTGTCTTGCGTAGCCATCCGACGGACATCCGCGGATCAACCAGAATCAATTCAGTGAGGACTTACGTATATTTTCCAGTTTCCTTAATATACAGAAAGTATAAGTGAAAGCATCGACAAAATTATGAAACTCCACACTTATAGCTATACAAGCGTTAAATATACAATTTTAAAAATCAGCTTTACATACGTTGCATTTTATAGTGAAGATCATAAAGTGAATACAAATTGTATTATTGAAATGTACAAATCAAAGGGAGGATATTAAGGAGAAAGTAATGGGAAATAAATTTCAAAACACAGAAAGAATTATCTAAATATTTTCGGTAATAAGTTTTAATAAGTGATGCTAAATTATTTCCTTAATAACAACCGATTTTCTGACGCGAATTTAACTCGTAGTTTTTTATGTAAGGGTTACATTGTAATATCATGTTTAATTATCATCAATCAAGTCAACATTACATACATCAATAGACTGTCTTATGTCATAACATACATCAATCGAACACGTACGTCCATGTAATTCATATCGCTTCACCTCAGTGGTGCTTTAGAAACTTCCAAAACAGAAATTTTAAAATTCTTACACAATACTCTAGAAGAATTAGGACAAAATTATTGCCAATTGATTCGTCGATAGTAATCGAATGATCTATTGACCACTTCTTTAGAAGCCTATGATATCCCCAGAACACGTTTTTCTAGTCTTCTGGAATGTTTCAGAAGGATCCCAAAAAATGACCAGCTCCCCACCCACACGTGTCGACTAACGACTCACTTGTTCTGCATGGGTGACGGATCTAACCGTAACACATAGGTTATCTGATTACACAATGGAGGACTGCCAGCGTGTTCAAGCGAAACACCTCGTTCATTGTTTGGTGAAAATGTCAACCAGACGAAAGCAAATTGATACATACGTCCAAGTATTAGCGATAAAAATAGTAATACTGATCTGTCACGTCGACATAACAACACCAAACACACACACACACACACACACACACACACACACACACACACATACATATATATATATATATATATAT
>BOPP01000174.1:307568-327179 GCA_017312745.1 Gryllus bimaculatus
TCTCTATCGTTGGTTTTTAACCGCCTCATCTCTCTTCCTTCTCCATCTCCACCTCTTATCCATCTCTCGTTTTGTTTTGCCTCACCTCAACTACTTATCTTTCATTTTTAATTCGTCTATCATTTCCCACTTTTCTCTCTTCCACTACTTGTGTTTGTGTTTGGTCCTGTTTTTACTTTCTCGGATTAGTAGTGTAGAGAAAGTTATGTAAGGCTGCAAAAAAAATCGATTTCAATGGAAATTCACATTTGGAAGGGGGTCCCTTATACAGAAGTTCCAAAAAGGTCTGTTTTTCCGTTCGTCTCTCTCCATTGTATGTCAGTACGTCTGTCTCTCAGCCTCTATGCCTGTCTGTGTGTCTCTAGCGTCTAAACTGTTCACGTTATTTTCCCAAAATGGATGTTCCCCCATCAATCTCGTATACTCATGAGCTTACGCATTCGGATCCTTTAAATTTTTGGGGTAGGTCGTATAAAGCCGGAAGACCTTTTTTAAGTGGTTGGCAGGTTTATTCTTTTTTTCTAAAATAGATTACTCTGAGTTTATAAATTCAAGTAAGCTTTTAATTACAATTAAAATTGCAAATGGTTTTCAGCCTGTCCACCTTTTATATTTAAGCTAAAGATTAATTTCCTAATGCAATTTATTCTTCAATATTACTTCTTTAAATCATTCTACATGAAGGTTATTTAAACGTATTAAACGTTTTTGCGTAATATTAAGTTAAACCGCAAATAAATTAAACATGGTTATCTATGAAAGCGAATTCAATTTTTTACTGTAAACGTTTTATACATATGCACAATGCACTACATCACATTAAATCAACGCAATTTTCAATAAAATCATACAAATTTCATGTAATAAAGATTTTTCCAAAATATCCTGCGTTTTTTGGGAAAAGTGGTTTTCAAGAGATGATTGAGTTTTCCTTAGGATATGAACTGCAATATTATAATGTTATGAAACATATAAATATTACAAAAAAGGATATGCTATTCTAGCACCACTTCTTTACATTTTCACCTCCTCCTATGGCACTCGTCAGTTTTCCGGTCTGTCTCTGCTCTCCGTCCTTCTTTGTCTTCCTTTTACCAACTGTTCTATTCTTCTGTGTATCTTTCCCATACTTTCTTTCCCTTTGACACTGTTCTGTCACCTCCTTTCTCTCCTTTCCACTTCCTCCTCTATCTATCTTTCAATTCCACTTTCGACGTACATCTACTGGTTACCTTTCCCATCTCTCTCTGTTTCCTCTTGACCGTCTTTCCCGTTACTCTAGCGCCGCTCTTACACTTTCCATTTCTACGCGGTTGAACTTGTATCTTCTCTTCTCAGTCCATTCCATTACACAGAATGCCGATGTCCTAGAGTTTCGTTTCTAACTTTGTTAAATGAAAAGGAAAAAGTTGGGGGAGTAGTCAGTGTTCTCAGGAGAATCGAATTCAATAATATTTGACAGTTTGAGATGCAAGTTGTATTGATTTTGTAGGAATGTTTTCTGCCTATGCCTGTTATTTTCCGCCTGTTATTTCCTTCATCGGTTCGTGTTAAGATACCTCAAGGCAAGAATTGTTGCTGCGTAGATGGGTCTAGCTGCGTAGAAACTTCTAGCATTCGCTTGCTCTGATCGGTGATTTTCAGTAGTTTTTTTCGATCAATACCAAGAGAATGCCGAGACTGAAACAGAAAACGGGCCATTGGCCGTGCGCGATCTTACCTTCCTTTACCTTGTTCCTTTCTGTCCCCCTTCCACACATTTCAGCATTACATGCACGTACACTACCGCACATATCGGAAGCTCAATCAGGAGCAAAGAGCTTGTCGCTACTGAGGTGGTGCCGCTTGGCGGGGATACGTTGAGAGGAAAACTATTTTATTATATTTCCGACCTAGTGCCTTGACAGTGACCTTTTGTGCAAGGATCAATTCTCCCTGCTAACTCAATTTTCAATTAGGTTTTTTAAGCGAATGCAGCAACGCAACGGACCGCGAAACTTATGCCGATGCATCCCGATATTGAAATCAGCAATCATCTGGACGGAAGTATATTTGTGTTTAGCAATTTGTTTTTTTTGTGTGTTTTACGGTGTAATTAAATCCATGAAGCCGTTTCAATTGTTGGCGGTCGAATAAAATAAATGTATTGCTAGAGAATTTTGTTCTCAACAGTGATGATTAATTAGAGCCTTGATTTTATTTCTGAAACCATTCACTTAACACTGCGATGCGTCGATGAGTTTAAAAAATGTCTCAACATTTTTAGTAGAGAAGAGTAGGTGGAGAAAATGGAATCGTTAAAATTGCCAGTAAAGCGTATACGACGAGCGTGGGCAGGAATTCAATTCCGTACGGAATAGTAGTCTCGCTATCGAGGCAGTTGAGTACTTGCTCGTGATGTGCAAAATCCAATTACTGTGTCAAGAGTATATAACAGTATATATTCGTATATGGAGGGTATATTATACGGAATTACAATTGCTTTGGTTTGTGAAAATGGCTGATTTGTTTAGTAGGTCATAGTAGATATCGATTTTTGCATATTTGTCATACCAACTTGTACTTGAAGTTATTAGTTTGTATCTTTTGAACTGAGATTACTTGAACGATAATCTACTTCTCCGTTCTTTACATAACTAAATCAGTTATATAGAAATTTAAAAACGCATTTCTGCGTTACTTTATGATTATTATTGTAAGTATGATCACATTTATTTGTAAATATAAAGAAATACAATGCATTGCCAATACAATTCTTTTGCTTTGATGATCCGGTAAGGCAGCCGCGGAGAATCTAAACAGCATATATTATGGGCCGTATGTTCTAGTAGGGTATGCAATGTAGTACTGACACAAAGGAAATAATCGTGTACAAACTTTCCATCAAGTTTTACCTGAGGTGCACCAAACATTGCAAGAGCACGTGATTTTGTACGTTAAGTTTTATATAATCAAGGGATGTGTGTGAGGTTTTCGGTTCGACGCCTGCGACAGCTGAAAATGAATTCAAACGCTTGCGATGCTTCCTCCCTTCCTAAAATAAATCTGAGTAAATCCGAAATTCGAGATGCGTGGGAATAGCGACTTTCTAGAGAGGTTCCAAGTCCGAAACCGAACGGTAGGTACCGGGTTTTTGTCACTAACGACGAAGATGGGGCTGACGCAGTCACTGCCTAAAGAATCTCATTTTAAATGGGTTCATCCCTGATTTCCTAAGTTTCCTCAATCAAGTACGATGCAGGATCAATCTGAGCCAACGGCTTATGGACTACCTGTGATATTACCGTCGCTATCCTAAGACTTTATGCATCCTTAGAGCCAAGGAATGTGCTTATCCTCCATACCCATATATCCCACTTCCCATGAACTCGATAGACTACTTATTTTCTGTACGCGAATGCAAGCTCTAATTGTCCTTATATGTGGATTCAGGCAAAGGCTCAAATTGGGCTGTTTTAGGAAGACTAAATAACAAACGAATAGAACAAAATAATTATTTACAAAATAAATATCGTGAGATGTCTTATTAGAATACGTGATTGAAGAACTACCCAACGAAATCGTTAGGACGAGTTTGACAACTAATTGAGTTTTGTACTAAGATGTAGTAGGATGTTAGTATACGAATGTCGTACAAAGTTTTATAAAACCTCTATAAAAACTTCAAAAAACGATATTTTGTTTAAATTTAGCCTACAACATTTGACTATTTCTTCTGAGAAAGGTGTCTGTTTTTGACGGAAATTAATAGGAAGTTATGAATTACTAGAACACCGGTTCTAATAATAGTTATTGCAGACTGATGGTAGTCATTACATTAGTCCTTAGATTATTACGAAACCGATCTCTATTTCCTAAAGTTTGACTCTAGATACTCAACATTGGTACGTTATTTTATTATGGTGGGTATTGACATTCAAACGAAGAAAATAAGTCAACGCAGAAATAGAGAGCAATTGTTTTTATTTTACACTTCGAATTTCACCTCCAAAACCGTAATTTCAATTTTACAAAGCTCGTCTGTATTTTTCTAAGGCATATCGGAAGCAGCTAAGTCGGCGTGTGGTGGTCGAAAGGCTTTCATATCTGGTTGCGTGGTCCAGTTGCTCTCCTGCGGAGCAGAGGATATTCTGCAAAGTCGAGAGGTTGGCGGGCGAACTCTGCAAAGGCAAAGGCCACGCGTCGGATCCAAAATGTCAAGGGTTGCGCCGAATTTACTTCTGATCGTCCACAGAGGAAAATGTGACAGCAAAGGGAAAAGTAAGAGAGAATAAAAGAGATAATATCCGCACGTAAAACCTGGTTGAATATGGAGCCTTTGCTCGGTTTGCACTGAAAAGACTTTAATGAACTGAAACATTATTAATTGATTAGTGATTCCGGGCGTGTTAACTCCTAAGGTCGTTAGTCCCGTAAGTGTAGTGCGTTTTTTCTCTGGGTGGCGGTGATTTTCGTCCGCTGGATAGCGTAATCCGGTGGCGACCTACCCGTCCGCTTGCGAAGTTTTTCCTCAACCACGTATCTCCCCCAGCGAAACATGGCCTCAGCTGATTGGTCTGCCGACTGGTGTTATAGTCTAGTACATGTGAGAGTGTGGTAAGTAAGGCGTTAGGATTGGGCAAGGAAGAGGATTTCCCGCATTGTCCGTGGACAGTTTATAGGGGTACTGCTGCGGCATTCGCCTGGTGCTTACCACAGAAAACTACCAATCAGAGTAGCCGACCTCTAGAATTATTCCTGAGACAGCGGCTCAATTTGACCCAGGTTAATATCAAAGCTAATGTCAAAAATACTGCCACCGTTGGGACTCGAACGCTAGTGTCCCGATCAGAGGCACGGCAGAGGCATCAATTGATGTTCTGAGTCTCCTAAGTTGGTGAATAAATAAGGAATAAAGTCATTACTTTATCTCATCAAAATTCTACTTTGCGTTCGAATGCAATTTTTTTCAGGAATTCGTAGGTATTTGTCGAACAAAAATATAAATAGAAATTAATATTTCTGTGAAACAATGCCGTTAAATGATTATCTTATTATTGTATTGATATAAATCGCATTTTGGTAACAATAAATTGCATACACAATCAAATTAAATGTGAGGAAGAACGTTTAATAAATAAATTAATTCGTATTGATGGGTTGTTGTTTCTGAATGCAATTTCCATGCAAATGTGGATCTGACTGAAAAAAATAACGGCATGCTTATTGTGATAAAGCCACAAAATAGAGAAACGTTCTGATAAAAATTTATTTTTCAAAAATGAACGAGAAAGGCGAAAATACGAACAATAAACATTGTCCTGACCTAGTATCGAGACAAAGCGGAGATGTGTTAAGGCATTGGCACAGTGTGCAACCGACAGGAGCCGCAGAGTTCTGATGCTGCCAGGAATATGAGAAGAATGTTTCCAGAACAGTTTCATAAACTCTCAAGTACACATTTGTGTGATATTAGGATAACTTTAAAAAATAGAAGGGAGAAAAATGTGCTACAAGGGTATGGAATAATTAGATAGGATGATTCGATGAAACTTTGCACGGAAATCTGTTGAGAAAAGAGAAAACTGTGTTATAGGTCAGGGGGAAAAGGCGCAATTATTTCTATGCACGATTTTATATACGTATTTCTCACGTAATCCCTTTTTCATATTTAATGAGATGAAACATACACGCCGTCACGTATTATGTTGCTACAGAATAGTCGTTTCCACGACCTCAACACCATTAGCTCTTTAGATATTGGAAGGTCAGAAAACGATGTCGAAGATGCACATTTCCTAAGAAAGATAGCTCACGTTTGTACGTTATTATAATTTTGATTGTTCCACAGGGTAGAAAATTGTAGAACACCAGCCTTTAGGTCGCTAATACTCCACTGACTAGGAGAATAAAGAGTACAATAATTGTTGTGCACGTAAGGAGTTGTTGGCATTGTGTAAAATAACTGCGTAATGTGTTGCCTTTCTCGATTGTCACTCATGTTCATGTTGAGCTCTGATCGTACACCTTCGTACTCGAAGCACCATTGGAGTATTTTGAGATCATAGGGGATGGAAAAAATGAGGATAGGATGTCAGCTCATCGCGTGGTCCGGAGACGGGAATAGGGATGCAAATAAGTAAAGAAAAACTGCACGAGGCCCATTTCTTGCTTGATACTTGTACTATATCCTCCTGGAACTGATCGATAGAAACCGAGGAAACTATAGATGTAAGCAGCCGGCCTCTCTGCAAGGGGATGTGACTGCCTCCTTCAGGCAGTGGCATCGTCCACGACAACTACTTGGCAACTAATAAAGATTCACCTCCTTCGGGATACAAATCTATGGCCTCCTGCAAGATCATTGCATGTAGATCCTCATCCAGGCGTGTTGTCCGACACTTGGTTCATTGATGTCTAAAATTCACCGAACTCAACTCTAGAACCTCCTGAAATTTGCACCGTCAGGACTATTAATCGACTTCTGATTAAATAAGCTACGTTTCCTGATTCGTGAGTACATACAATAACGTACGTCCATCTCAGATAACATAGGGCCACTTTTGTTACTGCTCTAGTGTTTCTGACCGGGAGGCAGAGGGTTCGAGAGCCGACTTGGGCGGATTTTCATAGATTAGCATAGATAACTCAAATTCAACTGTTCTCTGAAGGAGAAATCTAATGGATAACTGCTCTAACTGATAGCTTTTCCGGGATTTCTCCACTCAGTGCCTGGCAGTGCCGGTGCAGTACTTCAACAAACGGGCCACAGGCTGCACGCGCGATCTATCCTCCCTCATCCTTGACTCCTCCTCTACACTTTTAGTTACATGCACTGAACTACCACACGGAAGACCAGTCAGGAGCTTAGAGCTTATCCCGACTGGGGCGGTGCCCCGTTTGGGGAGATATCTGAAAGGGGAAACCTCACAAACCGACGTGTATCTCGATTTGCAAAGGAAGAACACCGTAAACTCCCGGAAAATTAAAAGCACTATACTTACGGAACTATCGATCGTAGCTGTTCAAGCAGTTGACACAAAACAATAAATAAGTCAAACTAACGAACTCTGTGTTGTGGTCGTAACCAACGCTTGTGAATTACTCCGGCCAACCGAGTTCCACCCTCAGCCACAGGACCCGGTTGCCGCGGGGCGACGGAAGCAAATGGCGCGGGCGGGAGCCGCCCGCGGGGCAGTGGTTGAGTGACAGTGCCTCGCGACCCATCGTCCCCGCGCCGCCTCTGGCCGCGGCAGGATGCGCCGAATGATCCGTCCTTGAGGCCCTGGGGACGCTCCAATTAGGCCGCGCGGGTGGCCGACCACACGTGGGGGACCACGCGCAGGACGCGCCCTGGACTCGCCGCGGGTCGCCAACGTGCGCGATCCTCTCATCCCATAACGTAGCCTATTCACCACAATCGTGGAAATGAATCGTACCAAAATTAAACAAAACTTAGTGGTGCTACAAATGCACATACTTTCTCGCATTACTTCTAAATTTGCAATTTTCGAAAATTCAGAGAGTTGAATGAAAATTAACTCCGTGCTAGTATTGTTAGTAACCCTTTTCTATCAGTGGAAAAAAAAGAAGAAAAAATTGCAGCGGTTTTTGAGAATAAAAATATTAATTACTTTTATATTATCATGTGCTACAACTGCACATGCATTCTCGCACTATTTCTAAATTTGCAATTTTTGAAAATTCAGAGAGTTGAACGAAAATTAGACCCGCGCTAGTTTTGTAAGTAACCCTTTTCTATGAGTGGAAAAAAAATTGAAGAAAAAATTTGGAGCGGTTTTTGAGAATAAAAATATTAATTATTTAAAATTTATTTCCTTTCGCGCCAAAGTATACGGTAATTACTCATATTTTCGAACATGAACTTGTTTAAAGATCCGTCTTTAAGAAACAGATTTCATTAAGAAAAAAATCTCTATTTTCCATATTATAGTTGTAGAAAGACGCACTAAAATTTGCACCAACGAATGTTTCAAACAAGTGGTGGTAAAGAATGGCATAGACTTTCCCATGTTAGTTTTCTTTTTTCTTTGGCCTCGGCTAGCTATTCTGGTGTAGTTTACATGAAGCCCCCCGGACATTTTCAACATTCTGTGAAAAATGGCTTCAAGTATTTCTTTGACTTTATTGTAAAAATAGAGTAAAATACAGTTATAAAGGTGGCATAGATTAGATTTTCATGTTTAACTCTGAATTTTCGAAAATTGCAAAAGTATGAATTTTTTCGGTGCTTTTCTGTAACAAAATTAAAGACAGAGATTATGCTTTCAAATGAAATTGGTTATCCACTATTAGGTATTTTATTAATGTCAGGTATACTTTTTAAAAACTCTTACTGGTTTTCGCGCAATATTGCGTGGAATATTTGCGGTTATAAAAAGTTGCAAAACATGATTTTCACAAAAACGGCTACAAATATTTTCTTTAAAATTTTGGTAGGGATAGTACAAAATTTACCCTATTAGATGGCATAAATGCCATTTTACTCTATTATATTGTTTTGTGAAAATTTACCAAAATGAAATTTTTTGACCTGTCATTCACGTTGTTAATATTTATTTTAGCGGCAATTTATTTACATTAGTGTATTTATGAACACACCTGCTTTAAATAATTTCAAATAAAATTTCTCGAAAACTCAACTGTTTTCCGTGAAAATGAGCTCAAAATTTCGCATTTTCAGAAACGCTCAAACTCTATTTTCTCAAAAACAGTTCAAATTTTTTCTTCAAGCTTTTCCAACAGATAGTGCTAATTGCACTGTTTAGGATGACATAGTATTAATTTCACTGTATTCATTTTTTTTCAAAAATTACACAAATGTAATTTTTTGCAAACCTTTAAATGCATATTTGCAGTGATTTGTTAACACTATTGCATTTGTGATTGGAAGTTCTTGAAATGACGTCATACGGCGTTTTCCAAAAAATCAATTGTTTTCTGTGCAAAAAGTTTCAAATTACGAATTTACAGTAGCGCTTAAATGTCATTTTCTTACAAAAGGTTCCAAATCTTTCAAAGAAAATTGGCATTTAGGTCGAGGTTTTATTATTCTTTAATATTCTTAAAATTCTCTTTCCGTTCTACTATTAGGAAGCCGAAAAAGTAAGAAAATTTCAAAAAAATGTACTTTGAGTGGCGATAGATGGCAGCTGGCTAGAATATGTATCACAAGCAGATTATATAGGGGTATTGTAGCAATATTACATTCATTAAAAGGTAATTATTTACCTTCTGTAAAATACTAAGATAAAATATGTAATATTTTGATATTACCATCCATGGTGTGAAACTATCCTCCAGTATCAATGGTGTCTCCGATACTATCTCAATTGTTTCCTACATTTTGAGTTCCTCGTATATGTAATTCAGAAGAAAGTATTTTATGCTGGTAAATGTCGATCTCGAGATATTGAAAAAAATATCTGTTTTAGAGATCCCTGATACTGAACAGAAAAAAGTCTGTTACAAGCAAATTTCGTTTCATCGCGGTATTTCTGGTCTAAATTTCCATTTATCTCATGTGTATGCTCTTGAATGATACGTGGCTTCATCCGGTCCCACTTACGAGAATTTACTCAATTTTTTCAAGTGATATCAAAACGACAGGAAGAGATAAACTCTTCAGCTCAAATACAGTCTAACTACATAAAGTCTGATATTCCTCTTTTAAGCAACAGTGTGGGGCTCAGTGGAGGAGATGAAGACCTGGTGCGAGATTACTTTTTTGCTATTGCAACTAATGATATCACATCCAACAGTGACTTTAGAAGATAGCAGTTGTGTTTGTGATGATGCTGACACCGTTATTTGTTCACGTTTACAACTCACCGAAGTGTCTTTACGTGATGTAGGTTGTGCAAAGTTTGTTTGGCGGATAGACTTGTCACAAAATAACTTAAAAGCTTTTCCTCAGAATATACGTCATTTTACATATGTGAATCTCTCTCAAAACTCCCTTGAACAATTGAGTGCCAGAGTTGAACAAGATGTGGAACTCCTTGACGTGTCACAGAATAACCTCTCAAAACTTGATTTTGGACGTGAATTTCCGTATCTTATATTTTTAAATGCTTCAACGAACAATCTCGGAGTGCGAGAGGTTAATTTCTTGCATGGAATATGCAATGTCGAACTGTTGGATCTGTCTGCGAACAAGATAACATCGCTTCAGTCAGTTATGCGCTGTTTAAAACTTGATTTCTTTTCGGCTGAACGCAACGAGATTTCGGAACTACCTCGAAATTTAATAACTTTGAGCAAACTCCAGAATTTGCAACTGGGCAATAATAAATTGAAGTTCGTATCGGAACTTCCACAAAAACTAAAAGAATTATATCTACCTTTTAATGAGCTGACTAAAGTAACTAATGCAACATTGAAAGGTCTGCATGAGTTGGTTATATTAGACCTTACAGGAAATAAAATAGATCTGATAGAGACTGCAGCTTTTAGTGACCTCATTTCTCTGGAAGCTCTCAGTCTGAATGCAAATAAGCTGAGCATTCTCTCTCGTGATTTGTTTCGAAAAATGAAATCTTTAAAGAATTTGTACTTAAATGGAAACGATATAGAAGCCATAGCAGATGACACCTTCCAGGATCTATCTACCTTGGACCACCTGTTTATAAGCAAAAATCTTCTAACTACGCTTCCGCCATTGCAGCTAGGTGAAAACGTTTCAGCGGTATCATTTGCATATAATTTCATAGATAAATTTAACCTTTCGGCGTTACTAACGATTCTTTCAGGTCGCGCAGGTGAGCGTGTTGTACTATTGGGTGTGAATCCGATTCGTGGAGATGATCCTGACCTGCAAAGGTCATTGAAGCTCTTTAATTGGGAGTGCTTTCCTCAAATGGCGGAAGACTTGTACGCAGATTCTGTATCACCTCGCTATTTTGTTTACTCAGTAGTTACTTCTAATTGTCCTTGTATTATATTTAATAAAACAAATTGGCAGGTTGGCATTTGCATAAGTGACAAGGAAGAAATAGGCGGCCTCCCGTGGTACGCAGCTGTAGGGAAATCTTCGGTCAGAGAAATGTCAAAAATATTAATAATAGCGCTAGTATTAATATTAATAATTAATTAAACTAAACTCAATTGATTATGCTGTTTTTTTGATAGCCAGTTAAATGTGTTTGTAATTTTTACGTATTATTCAAGATTTTTTTGGAAATGTTATTTAGCTTAAGAAATACAAATATACAATATTACTTAGCATAGAATTTACATTAGACATCTCAAGTGTTGTAGAAAATAATTTTGTTATGATATCAATATATTAGGCATTGTTCATCAAATTGGCCAGAAAACCAAACCATCTTATGTGAGAAGCTGTTTGTTTTTTATTATTTCAAATTACTGTTGAAATGATCGCAGGAAGGCAATGAGATATATACATATACTGTCATTTATTTTTAAATGATCAAGACAACTGTAGTGTTTTTAGATTTTTCCCTTTTGTTTTTGAACTCGCTAGTTGAATAAAAATCATTACCTGTGATTGAGTGTTTGGTCATTTTCATGTACCCTTTTCACTTTTCTTTTATACACAATCATATTTAACTCTAATTTTTAATGTTTAAAAATCATTAATTTCAAAACAATGTTGTTCTGTTTCAATTTTGTTACACGTTATTTGTAAGATTTTTTTTAAAATATCGAAAATAAAAGATTTTACATTAGAAATTGAAGAATTTTTCTTTATATATTATAAACTTTTATTAAATAATGAATATTATTTAAAATGTATGCCCTCGAAAAAAAGTCTTCAGTATCTCTCTTCGCCTTTACAACCCTCTCCTACAAGGTTAATGCGATAACCGTCTTCTGTCCTTCTGAGACTTTCCAAATACATTTCTTTGCATATCTTGCCCAACATTTCATTCAAAACAGCCGGAGAGTTGATGCAATATAGACACTGTACTATATTGGATTGCTCACTAATTCACACTGCTTTGTCGTGACTCTTTAGGTTCTATTTATGTTTTTCGTTTAAATTCACAAATAGCTGTCTTTAGAGGTTTTCTATTCACCGTGTATTAAAATATATTGTATTAAATTATACTTTATAATATGTGTGTATGTGTGTGAGTGTAATATTCTGGTGTATAAATTTGAAGAGAGAAGGAGCGCAAATTTTATATTTTAAATTTAAATGTATTACAAATATTTTTAGGCATTTAAAAAATAGTTAATCAAAATGGGAAACCTGGGGATCTATTTCTGATGCAACAATTCACATCACTTTGTGTCTAACTGCCACAACTTGTGAGTCAACGACGCAATGTCAACAGAACGTACGACCGTTATCGCACCGACGCAACGAGAAGTGGCAAAGGGCAATAAGAAAGCGCACCTCTTGATAAGAACAGCTGGAAGAAATAACATGATTTCAGTTTCCTATCCTACTAGAATGATTTCAGGCTCCTGAGTGGGCGACTTGCTTTTCGCCATATCGTCACGCCAATGACGTAGATACACCCTCAGGCAAGAAAACAAAAGTTCTGGAAGGACCTCTATCCATATTCTGAGCGAGGCAGCTTCGCCACCTCAGAGCTTATTAGCATTTCTAGTTGGTACCGGAGTCATACACCACGCACATGCTTGACACAAGTCTCCTAAATGTCGCCCGACTAGGGAGTGCTGCCACAACGGCAGGACCCAAGCAGATCAGATTCGGCGGGCACAACCCTACCTCCCTCGTCTCCTCACCCTATGAGAGTCACGCCTAGACCGTACGGTCTGCTATATGTGGTACCGAAGTCCCTGAAAGATACAATTAAAAGATTGTTCAGCTTTCTAAAAGAAATAAATGTTTTCACGGAATTCATTTTTAATTTGGTATAACTTGTTATTCTCGAAAGTGCCATTCACAGAACTTGATTGCACTCATTAATGTTAGATTTTACTTAACAAAACAAATAGTACATAGATCCATTAAGTTGTGTACTACTGAACTACAAAATACGCAGCCTATTTCAATTGTGTTCATATAGAAAACAGCTGTCTTTCTACCTTAATTCACAATATGTTTCAAAGGCACATAGGCTAAATGTTCATTGGACAATATGTCAATGTTGAAAGACAAACTCATATAATAATATCTCAGAAAGTAGAAATAAAATGATTTGCGCACAATATTTTGCAGTTTCCCCATATGAACTCTTTCTGAAGTGTTTTTTTCGTAGGGAAATATTTTGTATAGGGTAGTAAAACACCTTTCGTTTTTCTTGCAGGTCATTTAATTTGTATGTCATCCGCCGCCGTATAGATAGGTTGCGCTAGAATGAGAAAAAGAAAGCAAATGTATTCCCAATCCTCTCAATAACTAAACTCACTATAACTGATACATGTAAAACGAAACACTACTCATAAAATTGCTTGATTTTGGTTAATTTACCTAATAAGCAAAATATACATCCTCTCCATACAACGAAAGACACTACTCGGTGTGTTGAGTTTTATTATACAGAGTTTCTACTGTAACTGAAAAGAACATTTTGGCAACGCTTTGATGATTTAGTGCTTACGTAATAACTTCTCAGTTTTAATTGCACTTAAGTTCGTCTTTCATCGAATCGCCAAAAGCAATTTGTTTTTCAAATTACGATTCACCCTATTTGAAAGTTAGACCAGCTTGGAAGACAGTTTCTTGAAGATCTGTAGAACACAGTAAATTCCATGGACAAAAAAAATTATATCGCTTGAAGGTTCATCAGAAAAGACAAAATTCACTGTACATGAAATAACTAAAATACACGACACTAATATTAACCTCTCGACAACCATGTAACTGTACGCTTCCGTCGCTCTCTCTCTGAAAGCACTTGGATGTCCGGGTGACGCCCCGTTGAGGGCTGTTAAGTGAGGTGGAACATTACTGCTCTCAGTGATGCTTTGGTTCGATAGATATTCATATAAAAATTCCGTTTGTTCCCATTTACCAGAAATATTTTTTCATCTAATGCAATCGAGGGCTAAATCGAACGTACTTTTGGAAATAATTTTGTTACTTGAGACATCTTGTAGTAGGAATGATAGTACAGCCCTCCGTATGAGCCGCCAATTGAAGTCCATTATGAACAACTCTGATGTATCAGGGGCATACGTGAAAGAATAAGAAGTCAGCACTTAACTTATTCTAAGAAAACGCAGGGTACGACTGGACAATATTCTCCAGAGGAGGAAGTTGAAAACCTCGGGGGATGACAAATCAAAAATTTGACGAATGAAACGAAGACTTTCTGCAATTACGCAATGCAGTCTAAATGAATAATGCTGTCCGTAATGATTTTTATCCATTTTTTTTATTTGGATACATTGATTTGAACATTTCAGAGTGGAAGTGATAAACAAGACACTTAATGTGAATTATTGTACCCGTGGCAAGAACATACCATATATTCCCTGAGGTGGCATCAAACTGCCTAGGGGGACACTATGCAATTATGTACATTATTATTATTATTATTATTATTATTATTATTATTATTATTATTATTATTATTATTATTATTATTAATAATAATAATAATAATAATAATAATAATAATAATAATAATAATAATAATAATATTGCAGTGATACTTGGATGCACTTCTCGGTGTCATCATGGATGTCCAGAAATTATTAATTTAATATTCATGTACTATTCTCGGGGGCATAATCCGTTCTCATTTTAAAGATAAAAGTGGTTCTTAAAAAGAAGAATTATCATGAAGAGTAAATAATAAGAAAGAAGAAGATTAATGAATGTGAAAATCCCACACAATTCATGGACTCATTAAATTTTATTCTCTGGAAGGAATATTAGGAGGTTTCTCTCACAAAACAAACGGAAAAACGAATGAGAAAGTTGATAGCACTTCAGTTGTACAGAGTGTTTCTACACAAATTATCATTAGCAAAATCTAAGTTTATTCAACAGAAAGCGAATCTCCTTAAGTAGTTACTTCCGCAAACGACTGCTCAAAGAAATCCACTCACCGAGGTATGTAAGGGAAGGTACTCTCTCCCGCGATGTAGTCTCTCAATCGCGTTGTCTAGGGGGTCCTGCGATCACGTGCCCAAATTGCAAGACTCCGCCTCCGGCAATGAGCCGCGCGAACTTGGGCGATAAGGCGAGGGCGGCTGCGTTATCGCTCGCGAGCTGTGAGGCCGCCGGCGACGACAATCGCTGCCTGGCGTCGCGGCGCGTCGCGGGCGGCGGTGATGATTCTTTGGCGACGCGCACGCGCGCCGATAAGCGAAGCCTTCCACTCGAAACCTTCCGTCTGTGGACGGCGCCTGTCACTACGTTCGGTATCTTCTTTCTCTTCTTCCTTTTCCTCTTTTTCTTCCTCTACTTCGTCTTTTTCGTCTTCTTTTCTTTCTCTTTCTCCGCTTCTTTATCTTATTCTTCCTCTTTTTTTTCGCCACCTTCTTCCTTTTCTTCTTATTCTTCCTCTACTTCGTCTTTCTCATCTTCCTATTCATCTGTTCCTTCTCCTTCTGCCACTTGTTCCTCTTCTTTATCTTATTCTTCCCCTTCTTTTTCTTCCTGTTCTTCTTCGTCGCCTTCTTCCTTTTCTTTTTCATCTCCTTCTCTTCTTCCTTTACTTCTTCCTGTTTATCTTGATCCTCTTATTTATCTTCATATTCTTCTATATTTTCTTCTTCCAGCTCTTCCATTACGTCTTCTTTCTTTTCTTCCTCTTCTTTCGTTTCCTTCTTATTCTTCTCCTCCGTTTTCTTCTTCTTCTTCTTGTTTTTCTTCTCCTTTCTCTTTTTTTGTGGTCCGGGGCAGAATTCGAACCTTGCTCTGACCTGTAGCGTATCCAGACGCCGGCAGGTATAACACATGGCACGCGATATACTGACCAGGGACGTCAATCTGTACTGCATTCATTTGTGAGAAAATAAAAAAAATTAAATCACATTTGGAGATAGTTATGCATAAAGAAACCATCAGCCTGTCATTAAAAATGAGATAGAGAGCTTCTATGCTTATCTGCAGTTTAATTGTTTCGCACCATTTGCTGTTGTCATTTCAAATTGTATGCATAATAAATTTTGGTACATTTCGCGTTTGCTCACGTCCTAACTTCGCCAACGACTTGAGACGATCATCGGAAAGAGGCGGATCCAGCCCATCATTTGGGAGGAATCATCGTAGGTGTTTGATAAATAATAAACATATTTCATATTATATTGTTATTATTGATGTACCGAAGATATACTATATAATATTATTGTTTCAATAATTATATTATTCGAACATAAATATTTAAATCAATTTTTACAAATAATGTAAAAAGTAGGCCTTTTGGGGGAGGGCATGGTCTCCATGTCCCCCGTGGATCCGCCAGTGCCTTCCCAGCTGCACCAACGCGCTTTGCGATTGGATTGTATTGTTATCATGAGCGACTTCATGGGGATATAAAGGGAGAATATTGAAGATCTAAGGCAATTCAATCGTAGAACTTCCATGGAAGGTAATAGTGGAAAATGTAGCATTCAGGGTGAGAATTGAATGAGATATGATGCCCTAGATTGTCACTTTGTAAAGGTTAATGTCCTCTGCTAGAACATTTTTAAATAAAAGTGTCACTAACACGGTCACGAAATCATAAAATCCACATCAGGTAAATCGATAAAAAAAACTTTTCCATGAGCATTCTTAGGATTCATTTCGAATGAACTACATATAGATTGCCTTCGTTTCAAACATTAATTAATCAACCTGCTTCGTTACCCCGAATGTTTGAATATCCCGCACTAGAGAAAACTGCCTGCCTTTATTGCATTTCATTGTTTATGTTGAATTGAAATCTTCATTTAAAAACCTTCATATAGTCATTATATAAATGTCGTCAAAATTAGGATAATAATATTAACGTATAAAAGAACCATTTCATCTTGTAGTGAAAACGGTTCATATAGGACTCTTCCAGAGTGTGAACATAAGTGTCCACTTTCTCGATGTGATTATCATAGGCATATGTGGAAGTGAAATTATCACGCAAGTGAATGTTTATGAAGAATGCGGATATTAATGCACAAGATTCGTGCAAAACGTGACTTACGTTATTGAGAATTCCAAAAAATGTTTATAAAAATTCAATTTAAAAACATACACTACATAATTGTGGATAATTTGCATTTCATGAGTATGGTGACATGGAGAGAAAATCTTTCATTATTTATCCTTTTGAAATTAATTCATTGAACTTTCCATCCCGCCATCTCAGTGCTGATTTGTACAGTTTTCTAGCCCCAAACCCCGAAAGGTTGATCACCAACATCTTATCCTTAAGATTCTGTTGTCATATTCTTCTCCATCTATCATTACTACACCTATCATTACTATTAATCGAAATTTCAAAGCTCAATCACGATTAACTATTGTGGAAATTTATACTGAATGTCCGAAAGGCAAAAAGTATATTAATAATTAAGAGTATTCGGTGAAAATACTTCCGGTTCTTTCTTATACTTCTTCTGTGTCTTCTTCTTGTTCTTGCTCCCCCGTACTCTTCTTTATTCTCTTCTCCTTCTTCCCTTCCTCTTCTTCCCTTCCTCTTCTTCCCTCTTATTCTTCTCTTTTTTAATTTTTTTGTACGTCTCCTTCCACTTCATTTTCTTCTTTCCTTTAGCTTATCTTTAATAATCTCCGATGTTTCCTTTTCTGCTTCTTTCGTCTTTTAGTTTCTCATAGTCATCGCTTTATTCCTTAATCTCCTTATTTTCTTCCTCTTCTTCTCCCATTCTTCTCCTCTTTCTTTTTGTTCTTCCTCGTCTTCTTCTTCTTCTTCTCTTCCTCCATCTTCGCTGCCTCAAACAGTAAAACTAATGTGAATTAATAAATTGTAGAGGTCCCTGCGTCACGAAAGCGTAGAACGCATAAACGTCCAGCGGGTTGCATAATAAATATTGACAGACGACGGATTCGCAGTGCTTAGCTACATTTATTAAATGATATAGAACTGCGGAGAGCAGATACTGAAATTCAAAACCTCAATCGCAGCGTTAAAGATAAGTTAATTTGTGGCTCAACTGGTGCAGGTGAAATCAGCAATCACTATGTAAACAAAGGTTGTAAATTCAAGAACTGCACAAAGCAATCCTTAATAATCTAATGAAAGATGAGAGCAAAGGTAAACCTTACCGACCTTTCTTGATTACTCAGGAGAACCAACGATCGTAAGCCTTATACCATAGAGGAAAGTAACTGTCTTCCCTCTATTCTTATATATTTTCGTTTTTATCAGGAATAAGGTGGATAAAGAAAATGTGAAAATAGGATTTCATTGATTACTCATTCTAGATTAATACTGTACTTGTGTGGCCATAAATTCACATTTAAAAGTGTTGCGAAGCAATCGCCTCCAATTTCTTTATATTAAACGCAAATAATGTGTATTATTTTTCTCGTAAAAATGTTTTATGAAATATTTTTAATTACTCTTCATTAGTGTCTTCTAGTTTCGAATCCGAAGATATTTTACTTTGCACAATTTTTAAGATTTCCCCCCTTTGTCCCTCATTTTACAAGTCAAAATTATATTATCGAGCTATTCATATTCTCATCTTTACTGCGACTACTGTCATCACAATAAGATTCTTGAAAATGATTTTAAAAAAAAATTGGAATGAGAAAATGAAATATGCTTCTTCGGTATAATATTAACTATAAACGATATATAACTCTTCGCAAATGATTCAATTGCTGGCGCTCAGGGGTGAATTAGTAATTTTTTGCAGTACCAGAACGTTTGATTTTGAATGATAACAAACTGCTACAATAGATCACATTTTCCGTCGGCTAGAAGCATGGTAATCACATCAAATAAGCGTATTTAAGTATTCCGCAGTCATTACGTCGAATTTCAACCTTTTTCTTAATTAAATATTTTGTGACGTATTTCGCCGCCAATTTAGTCTACCAATATTTTAAAATGAGAACCATTTCCAAGCTGTCTGACTTTAATAGACATTTAAATTATGTAGTTTATCACGTTAAAACAAACTTGAGATGAAAGGGCTATTTTTTATTTCTTTCGAAACGCAAAAACGTGACGGTGTTTCCACCAGTAAAATCATGTTCCCACACAAACTTCTATGACATGCGTCTTTGGAAGATGATTGCGTGGACCCAAGACCGGTCGGCAGCTTAATGCTTTTCCCGGTTGTGGCGATGCCCCGCTGGTGGGAGATATCTGGTTGGGGAAAACCCCACTAACCGACGGTACGTCGGCGCCGGATCTACCCATACAAGATTCTTGAAAATGATAGAAATATCGCCAAAGATCACCGTCTCCTCCCGAGCAAAACCATGCACTGCACTCACAGAACAGAAGACCTTAGTAGTTGTGTCCGGAACCACTAACGAATAATCAATGGTGAATCCCTGGCCCCGAATTCATCAGGCTAAGGACGCCGGGTCAAAACGCGTGTCTGCGCGCGCGTGCGACTCACCTGCGTGCTGCTTCGTGCGCGTGCGCGTGGCGATGCGTGCGCGCCGGGCGGCGGACTGGAGGCGGAGCCGGCGGCGGCGGCGGCGGCGGCGGCGGTGGCGGCGGCGGCGGTAGAAACCGCGGCCCTTCGCTGACGAGGCGGTCGCCG
>BOPP01000174.1:335650-348764 GCA_017312745.1 Gryllus bimaculatus
AGGCGGGGGAGGCGGGGGCGGTGGGAACGCCGAGTTCACTCACACCGCTGGCCTCGCGCATTCTGCATTCAAGGCGAGCCGCCTTGCGGAAGGGTCTTTGAGGCTCCGGACCGCGGCCTTTGTGGAGGGACCATTGACTCCTGTCGCCACATCCTGTCGTGTCTCCGCCGCTCCAGGAAGTCGAGTACGGTAACCACCTGCCGCCGGCGCCGCCCCGGGAGAGGGCAGTGAAAGGAAAACGACTCGTGGTTGTGTAATGTGTGCAATGTAGCACCTGGATGGTTCTTCGAGAGATTTAGTTGCCACTGGTCATGGTGCAATTATTGCACAGCGAGGGCTGTTAATGTTCTTGAATGTATCGGGGCTCTCCGCAACTGACAACAGATTTGCATTAACAAAATTATTCATTATTTTAATAAATTATACAGATACAAATTGTATAATACCAATCAAACATATTTTAATAAATTCAGTTTAAATTTTATTACTGCAATGTTAATATTTTAAAACGACTTCAATATATATGAAAAAAATATTATTGCATTATTCGTACGAGATAAACTAAGAGAGGAAGTTAAATACTAAAACTCAATTTTGTCTAAAGTGCAATTTTTATGAGGGTTGTAAACTCTTTAAAGTCTTTTGCTGTATACTCTCCAACATAGTATACACATATTATCCAGCGAAATAGATAATGCATCCCAATTTTATAAAGTGAAAGAAAAGTTATCTAATTTCCTTTCTAATGTTGGAGAAAGTGATTAACATTATTAACTTGCAAAAGCTACCAAAGAAGAATTGCCAATGACTTTTATATTCCCTCTTGAGTTTGTTTTTGATGTCGTGCTTAATATTTAAGCACTTTCAATTAGTAATCGACTGATTAATTGATTGAAATTTACGGGCACGTCACCTACTATTGTGATTTGTCCCGTCAGTGGAGAGAATGTTTTATCCCGGGAGGTGGCGGTGTTCCTACCCCACGAAAATACGAATTTTATTTCTTATTTTACTTACTTTATTTATTATTTTATTATTACATTATTTTATTATATTATTATATTACTTGATTATATTATTTAGTTATTATTATTAGTTATTTTATTATATTGTTTTATTATTATATTATGTATTATTTTATTATTATTTTATTATTACTTTCTTTACTTATTTTATTATATATTATATAATATTCGGGGACGGCGGTTGGCTTGCGGAGGATTTAGCTTCCCCCGCGGGCCCGCACACACACTCACACACACACACACACACACACACACACACACACACACACACATATTCCACCCGCAGAGCACCACCTAGCCGTGACAAGTTCTAAACTCCCGATTGGTCTGCCAACATGTATAGTGTGTGTTCGACGTGTGTGTGTACAAGTAAGGGGAGAGAATAGGACAAGGAAGAGGAAGGAAAGATAAGAAATTGTAGCAACAAGTTTGTACAATACCTTACAGTCAAAAAGTTAGTATTGTGATTACCGGTGATATATTTGATAATAATTTCTTCGTCACATGGTTATTTAGGGAACTCATTCACTTGTTTCGTTAAATTATGTTCTTTGAAAAAAAAAATATTAACGTAAGCAAAACTGAGTTCTAGTTGAAATGAAAGCTCCACTTACGACATGCAACTCAGGTGCAGTCCTGGGAAGAGCGCCTATCTAATTACATGAATAATGAAAAGACTAAGATAACATGGATTAAGATGCGGGAATTCATCAGATTTCCTCTTTCTGTAAAATTATGCAAAGACTTATTCTTTAACTTTCTCAAATCCGAATGGAGTCGCTAGCTATATAAGATTGATCTCATTTAATCAATAATTATACCTGCACAAATACCAGAACTTTCAAAAACCATAAATGCGTAATTTTCTTTAACTTATTACTGTCCGTAGTGTATTCCGTTTGCTTCTAGGGTACTCGTATATCGTGTGATGTTGCCGTATGTATATATTGATATTATAGTGAGTTATCGTTGGCATTTACAATGAAATCATTATATGAGTCGTCATTGCCAACAATATTGTAATAAACATTATTGTTGGCTATGACGACTCATATAACTACTCCGTATACGTATCCTAGCGGTTTATCCTATCCAAAAATACAGAAACATGTCAAATGTTTGATACTGAATTCTAGCACCAATATTTTGTTGGTTGACAAACATTTTACCTTCCATTTTGCAATATATTAGGTAGTTTGTGAACCTATTTTCGTATAATTTCGTTTGGTTTCATTATCAACCCTCTTGGAAAGTTAAATATTTGCTTCGTAGATGCAAGGAAATCCTTGAGATTATGCCCATAGTATAAATACATCTTATTTCTAAAGAAGAAATATAACACTAAATGTAATATAAATTAGTGTTATCGTACTGAAATGAAAGTACAATAGACGAATTTTCTCCAGAACCTCAATAAGTTTTGCTACTCTAACTGAAAGAACACCGAAGTATACATTCGATAATAGCCCATTGACTGAAAGTGAAACTCTTCTTTGGGTAACATGAATTGCTCTTCGTGAAGGATCAATTCTCCATATCAACAAATTATTTAACTCACAAATATTTCTCAATGACAACTTCTTCAGAACGGAGCCAAGAATTAGCCTCTGAGTACGAGTCAAAAGTGTACCTCTAAGGATCTGCTGCTAGTCGAAATTCATTTGCTTATCAATGAACTAATGGCAGGTATTTTCTCGGTTTACAGTGAGCTGTGAAGAGATGAAACGAAGCGAGTGTTCATCCTCAGAAAGCAAGACACGAAAATGGGAAAATTTATAGCAGGTATGTAGTACAATTATGAAATCATGTTCTCTATTAATTTGTAAGACAAGGAACGTTTTCGTTCTTTGTCTCCTAGTTGTTTCAAAACAGTTTTATATTCACTGTCCTTAATTATATTTAATATAACGATGATTAAATAAGTGATTTTAAATGATTTTACTGCCAGTACTAACTTTACCATACATTAGTTTAGATGAAAGACGTTTTTCCCAAATCAATTAAAGTCATAGTGAAGTCGATGTTTTGCTTTAAATATTTTTGATTGCAATTTATGGTCAGAGTATTTTTCGTTTTCAAACTGGTAGAAGAGAAGAAGTACTAGCAGCAGCATTAATTTCTAGACAATAAAGGACATCTTAATAATTCTGGGTTTAATCACATGAATAATTATATCTGAATATTTTGATATATAATTTTGTTTTGTTTTGTAGACCATACCGTTGATTATTTGTTCATGATATAAACAAAATATTAAACTAAAAATTAGATCTGAGAAGAAAGAAATTATCGGATTTCACTGTTCAAGCATTCCTTGACACCATACTTCCGGAAAAGGAGCAGATTGTTTGGCACACGGCCGTGCACCGGTTCACATACTCGCGTGTAATGACGTCACGCATTCGCGCTCCGCGCCCGGCAACGTGTTTCTTTTTGTCGCCACCTCTCATGTAACAGCGCTGCTCACGCCTCGTCATGGAATGCTCTCACTATCGTTTTAAATGGACTCGGGATGTGACATGAGAAAACCGTTGAACAATAGTAGCAATGGTAGCATCAGCTATTATACTTACCGGTGAACTGGGATTGTAACTTTTTTTTGCGGAATAGTGTCCATTTCATATGTCGCTTTCAAGCTCGAAAAAGATTGTTTGAATAAGAATTGTGCAACCTGTGAAGAGTCTCTGCAAAAACTGAGACTGCAGAAGCATGTCTACGGTAAAGTCACTAAGTTTTTACTTTCTTTTTTTTTTTTAAGTTACTATTTTTTTCTTTTTAGTCATTTAAATAAATAATATTCCAACAAATCTAATAACACGAAAACCTATAAAAGTATAAGCAGTAAAAGTATCAAATAACATGAGAAAATTGTCCAATTGTAGGCTATAAATTAGAAATCATGAGTCCTGATTTTCTTTTGAAATTCTTAAGTATCAATTTAGGTTGACCCAGAATACATTAAACTTTCTTTCTTCATTAAAATCTCAGAGGGCATGCGAGTTTGAAACGGATATTTTAATTTTACATGAAGCCTTAATAACATTTTTAAAGTTTCTCAAAAATGGCACCAAATTTTGTAATTAAACTTTGACTTTCAGTGGCATTAAGAACGCTTAAGTGCATAGTGCAGGTCTAATTTCGTTAAAATCCCTAATTTTTCGAAAATTGTAAAAGTTCTATTTTTTCGGCGTCCTCCTACAACTACAGTATTGAAAATGGTGAGTTTTTTCCTAAATAAAATCTGTTCTTTAGACAGATCTTGAGGTAATTCCATGTACAATTTTTCGAAAATATGAGTATAGTTTTCGCGTTTTCCTGCAAGCCTCTCTTCATTTAGCTTGGAATCCTACCATTGCCTTATCTATATATTTACAATTTTTTTTTTAACTGTCAAACTTAAGTGGGGGAATATACTTTAATACAACACAGATAATTATAATTACAAGATGCGTCGTAGAGATAACAGTCATCAAATCAGTGTCAACAATTCACTGCAAATGATAATCTGTAAGTAACACAACTCACTGCATGTGTGTTACTTTACAGCTCATTATCAGATAGCGATTAAACAATTACAAGTGATTTACAAGTTAAGGAGCCTAGTAAATTATACAGGTAAACTTCTGCAGTGTTTACTCGTTACTTTCATATACTCTACTCGCATTTGTTTACTCGGTCTACTCGCATTCTGCATTAAACCCTCTGTAACACAAATTCCATGAGAGTGAAATAATCAGTGTCCTTGTTATAAAAATTGATGCTACCCGATTTTCATGTATATCCTCATTAATACGTTTCTTTGGCGGGACCGAAATGCTGTTTGTTTTACGGCGGCTCGTGTTAAACGTGTTGGTACTAACGAGGGCTTACCGTATACAGTGTTTCCTGGTAAAGTGGAGCATATACTTCAACGTACTATACTCGAATTTGTTTGTTATTTAAGCGCGGACTCCCTTGCCTGGGCGACCTTGCTCACGCTGCGTCGCCGCCACACACGCACTTTCGCTCGGCGTCGCGCCCGCGCCTTCGGGGAAAGCGAGGAAATGCGAAACGAGGTGGACACCCCCGATTTGAATCCCACCTGCCACGCCCTCGTGCGGAATGGTGGCCGGAAAGCGAGCTCCGGGCAGGGGAGAGTGCAACAACGGGTGAGGATGGAAGCGTGAGAGGATGAGGATGAGGATGAGTGCCGGCGAGGTACGAGATGCGCGTGAGGTAGGACGGGCGACGCAAGGACCGAGTCAAAACGCCCCTGAATCTCTCTCGTCGTGAGCAATTTGTACCAGTTGGTTCCAGACAGCATTTCCGGGGAAGTAACACGATGGTACCCAAAGATGAAGTCATTAAGTAATATTTATTATTATTATTATTATTATTATTATTATTATTATTATTATTATTATTATTGAAATGATAGGATGATAATGAGAGGTGAAAGAACTAGAATGGCGGTGGGAGGTGTTCGTGGGATTTTTGGAACCATCTCAGCATTCGCCTTATCACCAAGGGAAACCACGAAAAACCCGGTCAGGATGGACGGCCCGGGGATCAAACCCGGGCCGGCCGATTGCGAATCCGGCGCGGTACGCACTGAGCAACTTCGCTCGGTATTTATTATTATTATTATTATTATTATTATTATTATTGTTGTTGTTGTTGTTATTATTATCTTTATTCACAGCTTTCTGGAATTACAGTAATCACACAGATACATATCAAAGCATGATCACTTATTACTTACAAGTTACTAAATAGCGCTTACAGTTTTCACACAGCACTTACACAACACAGTACATAGCACACAATATTTACACAACATTTATAAAATTTAAACCTTTGAATTGTATATAAAAATTTTCAACAAATGTTTTATAAATCTGAACCCATAATTCTTCTAACCAAAGAACATGTATTAATTATTACCGCTTTCTGCATGTTTATCAAAATATTTTTGTTTATATCTAGTTCTTCCACTGACTGTACAGTGACCTTTGGTACAATACCAGTTGCTGAGATTACAATAGGGATTGTCTTCACATTTTCCAAGGACCATTCCTCCTTCACGACTTGGACCAATTCTCTGTATTTTCCCAGCTTCGTCTGGTAGGTGGTCATGTTGTTGTTGTCAACCACCGCGAAGTCCACAAAGAAGACTTTCTTGGATACCCTGTCCCAGATAGTGATATCAGGTCTGTTATGATGGACGGTTTTGTCTGTCAGGATGCTTCTGTCCCAATACAATTTGTAGGTGGTATTCTCTAGGACCGTTTGGGGATGATACTTATAATATGTTGTTATCTCGTGCAGAAGACCGTATTTCTCAGCCAGTTTGGCATGGATAATACGTCCAATGTTGTCATGTCTGAGTTTATATTCAGAGGGAGCCAGTACACTACAGCCAGTTAGTATATGCTGGATTGTTTCAGATCTTTGGAAACACATTCTGCAATTATCATCTACTACTGAAGGGTCTTTAACTATGTGCTTGAGATAGTTTTTGGTTGGTATCACCTGGTCTTGTATTGCAATAATGAGGCCCTCAGTCTCTGGAAACAGATACCCCACAGTGAGCCACTTGTACGACATTATTATTATTATTATTATTATTATTATTATTATGGTCTGAGGGTCTAGTGTCACGTCCAGACCTTCATTTTCTTTTTCATCTATCATTGCTATCTCACTGCCTTATCCCGCAGTTACTCCATCTACGATGTTGCGATCCCAAGCAAAAACGTATGAACGAGTTAGTATGTCGCAACAGTTTATCGCTTGTCTTGCACATCGACTTGAACAGCAAAGCCGTAGGCGAAGAAAAAAAAGGTTTCTTTATTCTAATTCTAAAACTGGAACTTTTCTTTTCTCGCCGTGATTTGTATCTCCGTTACGTCCCGCTCTTTGACTAACGACGGCCTGAAGGCGAGTTCCGTGTCACGCATCCTCGTACGGCGACGGTGGAGTGGGAGGGGCAGTGCGTGCAGATAGGGCGTCTCCGGAGATGAACTACACCACGACCGCCAATTTTCATCGGCACTTACTTTCTCTACCAGCTTGTTCCAGAAGAGGTGCCGTATTATGCTAGTAGCATCAAAACATGCCATTAACGTCGGCCCATGAATGTATTATTGAAATGTGGTAAAAGGTGAGAAAACCTCTGAAACTAAATTCAGGTAGAGTTTAAACTGAAGTAGATTAGAAAATTATTTTTCATTGCTCATGCGTAGAAATCATTATTTTCGAATTGTTTGTTGTTTGGATGCGTACGGCAAAGTAGTATTTTGCGGGTCGCGGACCTCAAAGTAGTCATGGTCGTATAAACAAAACACTGGGGTGACATTAATCAACAAGATAGCCGACTCGCACTTTGTGAATTGCCTCAGTACGTGCTGGTTAGTTTTCATGAATTCCTACTAAAGTACGAGACTCCTCCGAAATCGTCTGGTATTATTCATTTCAAACTTCGGCATACGGTTTCTATTGTCCTCTCGTCCCAAACTATAGAAACAGTGAATCTGTTTATCCCAATGACATTCAACAGAATTTTTTGATTCAGCGGCAAATATTGAAAACTTATTTTAACTTAATTTTTTTTCCTTGTCCCCATTAATGATCTAGCAAAAAATGAACTGACGTTGCAGAAAATGTAGAATATAGTACTTAGAGATCCTACATATCACAATGATTAAGGTTTCTTTAATATTTTTATCACTTTTCCGTTTACCGAACGATTTAATTGAAAAGAGTCATTTAGAATATTTCAGAAGCGAAACATCTCTTTTCATGCAGAAAATTGCGGGACAAAATTTGGAGCCGTTTTGAGAAGAATTATTTACTTACTATGATAAACTATCATGAGTTCACTGAAAATAAAGTGAAAATAAATGAGGGTTTGAAAATATTGTCACATCTTTTACAACTACATTTGATTCTTACCCTATTTTCTTAACACATATTTTCTTAACACTTACATATTTTCTTCCGTAAGTTTTGAAAAAACTAAAACTTCACTAACTCAGTCTAATTTGTTTTCACTTCTACTTCTGTAATTGCTCTATTATTCGCTTTGTATGCCAATCTTTGTAAAATGTGACTGTTTTGTATGTTTATGTGAATAAGAGGTTAATTCAGCTAATTAATAAGTTGTGGTCACATACATTTGAAAATTGGCATTTGTACACTTAAGAACGTAAAAGAGAGAAGTCGAACGTAAGAACGTTCATTCATTCTCTAGCAATACTTAGAGTTTTGTTTACTCCGTATTCACTTGATATTCTTCAAATGTAATAAGTTCCAAGGCAATACTTTCCGTAGGTTTTCGCAGATTTATTTTTAAAAATACGATAACAGGAATGAAAATTTAAAATGAAATCTGCAGCGCGAGTAGGTAATTCAGTAGGTAATTCACTTGTTCACTTAAAGATGTGAACATCAGTGTTACTAACGTCGTGAAATAACATTCTGGCGTATGGAGTGAAAATTGCCTTTGGATACTGGAGTTTGATCAATGCCACCTAGAAAGATCTATTTACGTGGCGTTGGTTTAATTCCTGGCAAAATCATTAAGATCGCAGTGGCTAAACACGAAAAAGCACGTTTTTGGAAATTTCTTTGAATCTTTTGGCCGGATCCGAAAACTAATTATCAGTTCCTCATCAGGAAGTAGCGACGCGTCGAATAACACCTCATATGTCTCAATTAGTGTACGGGAAGTGGTCAAACCGTAACTAACGTATCCGCACACACGGAATTACTCAAATACTGTACAGGGATAATGATTTGCAATGCTGCAGCGCAAAGTAGCAATTTTACGTCAAAAAAAACTCGTATTGTGAGGTCATAATATCGAAAAAGGGGATAAATCTGTTCTTATAAATGTAGTAAATTTATCTAACGCTTTGTGTAGTCAGAATCCACGTTTGTGGGTTCTTGATACCGAAATGCATTTCTTTATGACAGAATGTCATTTCGACCGTTCATTCGTCCGTGATAAACGCTACCGCCTAATCCGTTCAAACGATTCTCCAAAATTCTTATTCCCCGACCATTTTAGCCTAACTCGCCACCATGCCAATTTTAAACAGAAATTTTGAATTTGGTGGGCCACTTTACTTGTGGTTTGAACATTATTTTCAAAATTTTCTCAATAATTTTTACAGAATATTTGATTATTTTTTATCTTCGGATCGAACACAGAACGCACATAAAAATGTCGCATATCTCATTTTCATTTAACCAACTGAGTTTTCGAAAGCAAATGCTAGGCTTTTGGTGACGCTTAAAAATGGCGTAGACCTTAGTTTCGTTGAAATTTGTAATTTTTGAACATTCCAAAAGTAATGCGAGAAAGTATGAAAAATGTGCAAAAGTAAAAATGCGAGAAAGTATGTGGTGTTGTATCACCACTAGTTTCATATCAAGAACCCCCAATATCCATCTTTCTGACAAAATCTGGGCATCTCTTCTTTTTTCTCCACTATCACACTCTTCCACTGTACGAGAAGGTTAAAATGCTCAAGTAATTTTCACGAATCTTCAAATACTATTTTTCATCGATTAGATTTTTAGCTGAAGTGTAAACCCATTAAAAAAATTGGATGTATCCGATTAATTATCGCAAGTGAGAGTTTTCTTAATAAGAATGTGTGTTAATATACGAGTAATGGGATAAACCATCGGGTAATGTCAATATAACGGCGAATTATTAGTTTTTGAGACTTTATCCTGCATTACATCATATTTCACTTTTAGACAATGTAAAAATAATTCAGAAAGCAATAACTAATTTCCTTCATGTCATGGTCTACCAAGACATTGAAAATTTACATTTTTACTTCGAGTATTACGCGGAAGAAGACATATAATTACAGAAGATAAATTTTATCGTACGCATGACCTCATTGTCTGGAAATTTCTCCGAAAACTTTCTGTACCAGCTTATTTCGGGATGGGCTTCCGGTTCTTGTGATCAGATTACCCACCGCTGCCACTGTGTACTTTCACATGCGTGCATTGCACAAGTAAGATAATTTGCTTTGGCATGGGGGCGTAAAACTGTCACGTTCCAGTTGGAATACTCACTTTCATGTTTAAATCTTTGTTTAGTCTTAGTATTACTCACTGATAATTAAACAAATTACATTAAGAGTTATAATACCATTTAATATCGTTTTACACCTGAAGTTTATGAATTCCTTTAACTGTAGGAATGCAATTTGTATGTCCTTCGTGGTAACTGTCACAATAAGTTCTGAACGAAGAAAAAGATTTACGGAAATGATTATGAATGACATTTTCACTGAATTGAATACAAAATCAAAATGGAAAATTACCAGGATCTGCGCATATTTAGTATTGAGACGGGTCATAATACAACAGCAATAGTTCTTGTGATCAAAACTATCTCGAAAATTCGATAAGAAGACAAAATGATTGTGAACTATCGTCCTGATTTCTTCAAAGTGATTAAATTCTCGCTGCAAATGTTATCACTGTTTATTAATACCTACGTGTGTGAAAGTGATTTTTCTGATCTCAAACAAATTAAATCAAAAACGAGAAATCGCAGAAGAAAGTGCTTCATTGGAATCGAGCCTGAAACATTACCTTACTGAATTTATAGCGGACAATGATAAAATCGCATCAGAACAGCAGTGCCAGCCATCACATTGATTTCTTGATTGTAAAATAAACTGACGCATTAAACTAATTAGTTATATGTAATTCGTTTTCTTTCTTTATCGCCTGTGTCCCGCACTTTCCTTTTCTGTCGTTTGATAGGCCATCGTATAACTAAATCTTGGACCACACTGTTTTAGGTAATAGAAGTGAAGAGATCGGCAAGGGATTATCATACGCCACACTCACGCAGTTTTGAGAAAGAGCTCGTTTAGTGTTTGGCAAACACATGCACATCAATGGAAGGCCGGGATAGTCAGATGTTATCCTGCCATATGGCTGGACAATGAAAAAAATACAACTGAAGGGAAGAGTACTACTAAGAGAGAATCGTGTGATTAAAAATTGCGACTTATGACTATTTCTCACTGAGACAATATTTATATAAATATCTTTAATATTATTCAGTTATATATGTCTTATATATGCCTATATATATTCTTCAGATAACTATGTCTTCTATGTAATTAAGTTTTATTATTTTTGTTTTTATTATTAATATTATTATTATTAATTATGTAAAGTGTAGTGGCGTTGTGAAACTAAGGGAAACGCGTGTTTAAGAAAGACATTACAGCTCAGTGATTCATAGTGTGGTGAAGTGAAGTGTTGTAAAGTGGAGTGCTATAAAAGATTCCACGGTGAATGTTCACATTAGTTTATAAATTTTGTAAAGTTGTTAAGTTCTGTAATGTTAAGTTAGTGTATTCTGCCACCAAGTTCTCAAACTTAATTGCAGAATGAGTAATAAATCAAATCTATTCTAAAAACGAACAAGCGTTCATGTTCTTGACAAGTCAGAGGAAGGTTCAAATCCTACACAAAACGAAAGAATGTATCAGTCGTCTGAAGGAGTTTATATTATAATTGTGTTTGTTGTGAAATATTATCATTGTAGATACTTGTCTTCAAACACATCGAGACATAAGCTGGTCATTAAATAACTTTAAATGTGAAACAAAATCTTCCTTGGACATATTCGTGAACTCGGCGATAACTGGAAGAATTTCAAAGTATATCATTTGTGGTTTTGTGTTATATGGAGGTATTGAACCCGTTGTATTAAATTTGAAACGTAGCATATAAATGCAAGGAAAACTGAAATCAAATTGTATTGAGTCAAGAAAGATTTTTTAATCCTAATCGTTAAAAATGTTTAAGAAACTCTAGATATTTTTAGAGGATATGATATTTTTCTTTGAGTACGTTATTTTGTTTAATAATTATCATGATGATTAAGTTAAACTTTCCATTTCATGTTAATAAATATGTGTTTGAAGGAAAATATTCTATTACACTTGAGAAAGTAAGGCCAGCACAAACTTTGTCGTAGTACTTCATGGAATCATGAAGCTTGAATAAACTCTACCTTTTCTCTGTATGTAAAATTTTTTAGATTTCATATTTAAAAATGTAACGAGTTCAAAAATACATTAATCGTAGTTCACTGTTAGTGATTTTCGGTTCAACAGTAGATTTTTTTCTTTGTTTGATAATTGTATTGAATTACGTGTTTCTTTTATTATATGTTAATGAAACACGATTTTTCGAAAGTTATGTGAAACGTTATTTAAAAAAATCTCAATTATAATTTTTTATTATTCATTATCCTACCTTAACTTATTGTATTAGCTGTGATAACATGGCAGATCATACGGCGAAGATTCTGCATTTTTCACGGCGAATGGAGACTTTTCGTTTGATATTATCTCAATGAATTCGCCTGCAAATATACATCCCCGACTAATTGCAGGGAACCGCTTTCTGTTGAAGGATAATCATCCGTTCTTTCACGCCCGGGTGAAGAGTTATTTTGTGTGATTTCCTGCCTTTAACAACACGTTCACTGAAGTGGAACTTGTTTCTTCTTATTCTTGTTTTTTTGGATGAGTGCGTTAATGGTGTGAATAATTTAAGAATTAGGTGATACAAATCTTCCGAAATTAGTAATTTTGTCAAATTATTCCAGCACTAACGACCCGAATTCCTTAGAATATGCATGGAGGATGCTCATTTGAAGTCACTGTCATGTTAAAGGAATTTTTTTAAATATTGAGGGAAATTAATTTCATAAGAGAGATTTAATTAACTTTTACGAAAAGTTATACCTATCAGATGGAAGCTACAAACTTGGAGATAAGAAGGTTTTTCAATCAATTAATAATGGATCGATTGCCTTAATTAAGTTAGGTATACGCTTTTTGCTTCGCGTAGACGACCGCCCAACGAAGCGTTTCTTGCCCACTTGGAGCGCAGCAAATGCGCGGCCTCTTGTGCTGATGCTGCATCCTGATTACGTTTTCGCACCCACCCGCCTCCTATTCTCTCTGCGCGTCGCCCCCTCCCATCCGCCTCCTCGCCCGTCGGCACACCCAGCGCCTCACCTACGCCCACGGCACGGCGAGCACTCCCGC
>BOPP01000174.1:349216-360075 GCA_017312745.1 Gryllus bimaculatus
CCTTCCCCTCCACCGACTTCCTCCCGACCCACCCAACGACTCCTCTCCCCCCAGACGACCCATCCACCGAGTCCTCAGGCCCACTCACCCAACTTCCACCGCCATATCTACGGTCTTATCCAATAGCCCATAGTCCATCCATCGGTGTACCCAGGACCTAACCAATTGCCCACTCATAGGTCTAGCCACACGCTTAATACATCGTCCCATCTCTGGCCCACTCTTCGACCTACCGAACAGGCTTATCTAACAACATACCCACTTACCTACTGGCTGTGACAACCCACCACATACTCACAAGCCTACACAGCGGCAAACTCCCGGACAAACACGTTTCATTCAGGTACGTGCCTATGCCCATCTCGCTATCGCCTGTGCAAGTTCTAACTACTAATTTCTTGGCCGACTTCTGTCAAATAAAGTTACCGGTGTACCACTGGACTCCGGTAAATGGAAAATATTTCAGGTCTCGCACATACACACTCACATCACACACAACTACAAACAAAAACAGTGATTTATCAATCTCAAAGAGAATGAGCTATGAAAAGTTCTGATATTTCCTGCATTCCATTTCACGTAAGGAATATTATGCTTCTTCTCAGGGAATGGATTTATTTAACGGCGTAATAAAAGTTTAAACACACAATAAAAGCAAATGCAATGCAATAGAGTCGACCAATCTGGGAAAGCGTTCACGGACGAAACATTTTTTTAAAAAAATGTAAATGGAAACCAATCGGGGGTTATCTTTTTTCTAGTCGGTCTAATATGTACACGTTGAATTTTTAGATCATTTGTTAAATGTTTAGATCTAAAACACAAAGAGCTAGAAGTTTTGTTATGTTATATTCCCGGCTTAAAGTACGGTAGTTGCAACAGAGCGCATCGAAATAGCGAGAGAACTGGAGTGCATCAACATTCTACATTCTGCCCACTCCTGACCGCAGGTCACTTCTCCCGCCAGCGACCTAGCCAGCGCGCCGTCACGTCCACAAGTCACTGCCCCGCAGATCCGCGGCCTTAAAGATCGCCTCAGTTACGCTAATGCCGCAGCCTCCGCCGGCCTCACTTCCTACTTAACGAGTGACATCACGGACACCAAGGCTGCCCCGCGCGGCCGAGACGCGACGGCGACGTCAGTGACAAACCATTCATGGCGTCCGGCGAGGCGGCGACGGCGGCGGCGGGCGAACCGGTAGTTCGCGGGTCGGCCGCGCGAGCGCGCTGCGAGCGCGCGCCGAGGGCGCCAGCGGGCCGCGCGCGGCACGGTGCTTCAGTTGTTTTGATCCGCGGGCAGGCGCGGGGCGAGCCGTGCATTCCTCGCCGCAATAGCTCGCGCCGGAAGTGTTTGTCCGGTGGTGCGTGTTGTTTCGTGTTGTGTCGGTGTTCTGAAGCGTCTCGTCGAGTGAAATCTGTGTGGTGCAGCCAGGTTTTGATCTTTGGAGTGTCGTTTCGCCTGAGGTAAGGTGTGAAATATGTGTGTCACTAGCGATAATTAAGGGATTTTCCGTGTTTTTGATGAAGTTGGTTTGGCGGAAAACATGAAGTGGTTTCTTCGTTTGCGAAACATGCGTTGATGTGAAAAGGCTCTACTAAATGCAGATTCGAAGTGCGTGACGTATGAATTATATTGATTTTACGCGAGTTATACAAAACAGAATAGAAAAACTGACCTCTTGACGTAAACAAAAGTTTCGTTAACTTATCGCATGTGATCATCATCATACATTGGAGATTTTAGTGTATTTAGACAATTAGTAAAACCCGATGAAGCATTGTTCCAAGCTTAGAACACGAAATACCAACTGACAATCACGAAAACCAAAATCATGCGGATGTCATCATGACTCAGAAATGTCAAAAGATGTTCTTACATTAATGTCAATTTGTTTGTATCGTATCTAAGTGACATTCTAAACAAACGTAAGTACACTGTCAATCCAGAACACTCGATAACAGTATTACAATAAAATTAAAAATTTGAATATAGAAAAATGCAAAAGTAAAATTCTACATTTTACGAGTTCGTACCGACAACAATTGTCGAATGACGTGTTTCACATGTCACTGTTTGTGTACTTCTGTAAGCAACAGTGCTTACAAGTTCTACCAGACACACATTCTGGGGCGAAGTGTTATTTTCGCTGTGAGTCCATTGCCGAATTCCACCGCCCGACCACTGGGAGCTATTTATGTAACAGGCACAAACCAGCCCTCTTTGAGCTGTGGATCGACCCGCGGGAACCGTATGATTAACTAGCGTCCACTAGTTTCTCTCACTTGTCCAAAAGACACATTGCTCACAGGGCACGACAACTGTGCGTGTGAATATGTGTACACAACGTGTGTTCCCACTGCAGCTCTTGCGTTGGAGGTCGAATGTTGCCCTAACGCCCACGTTGCAATTAGCATTAGCATACAACTCTTTTGTCGCGCGCAAATTGCTTGAAAGGTCGGCACGGAATGTAGCATGTAAAATGCATTCGCACTTGGCATGTGTTTCGTTGCAGAATGATTTTTTGAATATGGAAATATGCTCATGTTTTAGTACTGGTCGCGTAGATTTTCTTCATAGTGCTATCCATTTGCAATAGTCCCACACTCGATTGTTTATTTAGTTTCGAAGAGATTAATTGATGTCCGCGATCCAAACGTTGTTTTTACAAATATATTCAAATTATGACAAGTAGCGGCTACATAAATTCTCGCAGTTTTTTTTTAAAATAAACCAACTAAAAAAATTACCAAAAAGTATAATTGACCTAACATAAGACATTCACAGTGACTATTCGTAACTCTGTGTTCCTCTTTAATGATTTACCAATTGCATTGCTTACTTGCAATTAGATGTCGTATTATTGAAGTAATAATGTTTGTCAAAATTTTAATCGTTTACCACAATTGTTTATGTACTTCATTTATTAGAAATTCACATGAAATTGGCGTGATTTAGTCCTTATTTCACGAAATTTTTCCATTTTAGGTTTTTAATCGGAACTGTTATCAAAATCATTAAAAGTAGTGTTTCACACTTACTAGTATTGTTAGTTTATAACTACTTGAATACCTTTCTTTATCAGGATATGTTTCTGAGAATGAGAGAATGAGAAAATGAGAAACAGTGTGGATAATGTAATATAATCTAAACTTACACGCAAAAAAAAAAAATGCTCCCCCTACCGCCAATTACGGTTCAATGAAAACCAGATTGGTTAATCTAATATCACTTACACGTAAGTGCACGTACCCGGTAGCTTCATAGAGTACAACTAGTTAGAAATGAGGCATCGTTAGTACAATACGTCAGCCGCGTTCTAATGGCTGTTCCGCACGTACCGACGTAGCTCGATGATCTTGCTTTTTAAACGTCGGATATCCACATGCGGACGTGGTCGCGTGCGGGGCGAAGACGCGAGCGAGCATATGCGTCCGCGGAGCATCCGTCTCTGGTAAGAGATCGCGTTTCGTGCGGCCGTTACTCTCCTTTCTGCGGCGGCGGCGGCCACTCGCGCACAATGGGAAGACCCAGCCGACGGGAACAGAAGAAGAGCGTCCTTGGGCCGAGCGTGCGCAAAAACGCTCGCCCGCAATTACGCTTCTGCCCGCGGGCTTCGGGCTCGACGCCAGCATTATTATTTTTGGAGACGTAGAAAATGTGAGAAGAAACATGTACGGTGAACAGGTTGATTTAGAATTGCCTTTCGACATTGATAGGCAGATGCGTCGCGATAAGTCGTGCGTAATATTTATGACGATTTTGCAAAATAGTAGCCAGCATTATTATTTTTGGAGACGTAGAAAATGGTAGAAGAAACATGTACGGTGAACAGGTTGATTTAGAATTGCCTTTCGCCATTGATAGGCAGATGCGTCGCGATACGTCGTGCTTGATACTTATGACGATTTTGCAAAATAGTAGCCAGAATTATTGTTTTTGGAGACGTAGAAAATGTTAGAAGAAAACATGTACGGTAATCTGGTTCATTTAGAAATGCCTTCGGACATCCGATTGGCAGATGCGTCACGATACGATAAGCCGTGCGTGACATTTATGACTATTTTTACGGAATCCAATGCATTTTCGATAGCAAAGAATACTTACGCGCCGCGTCGCAAATTATGTTTCTGCCAGCGGGCTTCGGGCGCGTCTCCAGAATTATTATTTTGGACACGTAGAAAATGTTAGTAGAAAGTACGTATGGTAATCAGGTTGATTTAAAATTGCCTCCGGCCATCTGAGTGGCAGATGCATCAAGATACGATAAGTCGTACGTGATATTTATGACAATTTTCCGAAATGGAAATGGAATGTATTCGTGATAGCAAAGAATAATTACCGGCTGAACGATCATAAAACTGTTTAATGACACTGCCAGATGCCAAGATTGACGCTACGAAGGGGGAAGGTTTCCACGTTGCAAAATGATGATTCTGGGATAACATCATCTGTGGCTGCACACTACTGTCTGTTTCAGAAATCCGTCTACATTTTCTTGCGCTTGACGCCTGAAGTGCCCCAATGTGTAGGGACTGCCTGATTCTTAAATTATTGTTCTACGATGAAATGTCAGCATGTTTTTATGGAAAATTTATTCTATTGAAAGGCATTGTTTCATAGATTTTTGGCTCTTCACATAGTTGGTATAAATTTTCTTTTCTAATTTCAAAAGAATTAAATTCCTTTTCGGAAATGACATCAGCATGGACAACAAATGCCCGACCTCGTGGGTCCGAAGTTGGGATGCGACATCGATGACGTTTTCAAAACATCGATGTTTGTATAAAATCGCCGATAGATTTAACATGGATTTTTTAAGCCAGTGTATTTTTAAAAAACAATGTTTTGTGTTCGATATTTTTCAATGGTTGATATTTTATTTTGTATGGAAAAGTACCATTGTAATTAAAACCTGTAATATTTTTTAGTTACCCATTTACTGAACATTATTTCACCAAAGTGATACTGAAAGAAAAATAATTATAATCCGGTTTCCGACGATAAATTAATTCATATTATTTTTGAATCGTCCAATCAGATAGTAAAAGTTTTATTAAATGCTCTGATCATTTTTGATTGTGTTTTGTCAGTTAAATCTCAATTAAAAATTAATTAACGCAATCACCGGAAAATTATCCCCCTCACGCGTGAACATTAATTGTTATTAATGAAGTTTCAAAAACATTAACCTTTAAAGCCATCGATGGATTTTGAGTAATGTTTTATTAACTTTCATGATTTAATTTTGAACATTGATGTTTACAAAATCGATGTGTTGTTGGCTATGTCACAGCTCTAGACTGAATCCATTTCGATTAACATTATATCAGTGCATTAGATATCGCAACTGAAGTTTCTTGGACTGAAAGATCGTAGGTTCGGTTTGCAACGGTGACAGGGTTTTTGATACCCGCTCAAAAGCTGTACCACCTTAACCAACAAACCGCGAATCATCCCCCCCCCCGACCGATATTGTCGCCACGCCCACGCAGGTGATGATTTGGTCTCCTCTCCTCAGGATAAATAAACTATGTACTATATAATACTTTAAAATAAAAAAAAGTGATAAATTGTCTAAAATGAAATGCGATTATATAAAAACTAATTATTACGAGATGATCAACAGATATTAATTTGAAATTAATATAGTTGTGAAATCTGCTTAGAATGCAGTTTTTTCTCGTAGGTAAATAGCACTGAAATATATTGTGCGATTTCAAGTACGTATTTTATGTGAAAAATCGTGGTGCCGAGTAGAAGAAATATAGACAAGTTCCGTCAAACTTTGCGTCAACCGACAATCGGGCATATAAATTGGTTTTGAATAAAGAAATCTGCCATTCACTAAGAGAAGGTGCAACACCTGTCAGTAAAGCGGCTTGAGAAAGGTCACGTACGTGACATCATATCCGTTGCTGCGCAAATGATCGAAACTACGGCTCACTCTCTTCTCTCTAGACTTTCGGTATTCCATTTTTATTCAAGAAAATGTGTCGGAAATTATTTCATTTTTTTACTTTGTTCTAATGACTATGATAATTATCAATTAAAACTCATTGACAGTGCCATGCATGGTTGTGTTTAATGATCAGACATTATACTATCACATATGAATTATCTGTGTAAAGTTGTGATGGCATGATGTAAGCATTTCATTCACAATGAGCTCAGGCACAACATAATATCATGTTGATTATTATGTTATTAAGACGTTCACACAATGTTAATAAAATGGCAATAAAAATATATTTCAGTTATAGCTCAATATACGCTTCTAATCCCGTTATTAGTTTTTAAAACATGTATGCGATAAAATTCTAATGAAGCGGAATCTCTAAAAATCGGGAAATTTCGGAGCATAGAGGTGATGATATTTAGAAAAATGTCTTAGTCACCCTACAGAGCGACTAAAAAAACGATTTATGTGAGATACATCCAAGTACGGGAATTATTATTACTAAAACCGATTAACAGAACGTGAAAATAAACTCAATAAACTTTTTAACTCGTCTGGTCGAAGAGCAAGCGCAAATATTTGCAATTGACATGAATTTTCTGTTGAAGATAAGAATAGAAAGTCCCGAAAGAAGAAAGGAAAGAATAAAAATTTGAAAAAATTCAGAAAGAAAGGAAGCAAGAAACCGAAGCCCAAACGAGAAGACGGTAATGAGAAATGTATGAGTATGAAAGATCAGATTAAAAAGATTCTTTGAAGGAAATCTTATACGTGGAAGCGAGGATTCCAATAACAACCACATTTTGCTAACTCCAACTCAATTCCACAATTGCACATTCCAAAACTTTTAAGTAGCCGATAAAACAGCGATTCAAAATATTACCCCGAATTGTTGTGTTTACACTCTAGTGTAATTTGGTTTAATACAATCCGCAATGCATCAAAGTAATTAAGATTGCGGGCATGCTTGGCCTGCAGGCGGGGGGGGGGAGTCTCGCGACGTCGCTAGTAGGAAGATCGCAACATGGTAGGTCTGGAGCGGGCGGGGTGGAGCTATTTGGCGTAACACTGTGATAAACAAGCCCGAGCAGGAAAGGAAGCGTGGCTTTGCAGGAAAGGAAGCTTTGTAAATAAAATTACTTCCATTGTGCACTCCAGACAGAATTATTTATTCCTTCCCCGCTTAGATGATTGTGATAAATAAATACCTGAGGAATGCCGGGTTTCTTCAACTTGGTTTCTCAATAAATGCGAAGGATCTGTTGCTTGAAAGTGGCCGCTTGTTTTTTGTTCCCTGGAGGACCTTGAGTGTGATCCTGAGACCAGGTTTTGAGTATGACTCAGTTCGTGGGATGACTCGGCACACTCGATTCGCAAGTACCCTACCTACAGGAGTACATTTTCTGGATAATGTGATTCGTTGCACTTCTCAACTTGATTTGGGGCATGCGTTCCAATCGCGAACAAGAGCATTGTGGAGCTTGTGGAATGAACTTTGGTGGGTTTGAAATAAAATTTTAGTGTTTGTTTTCCCCTGAAGAAGCTAAATATTTATACTCGTCATACTAGAATCTCTTTGGGGTAATGCATGTTTGCCTTACAGAGGAAATTACGCTTTGCTGTTCGTGGATCCGTTGCTGAGTTTGCTTGTGTTATGTATTAGCATTTTCATGTGTTATAATCTAAGACGTATTTCGTAAGCTGTCGTCGGTATTGCGATGAGAAAAACAGGATGCAATGGGAATAGTTAAGTTGGTTAAATTGTCATTCAACGCACCAAATATGATTTCACGACCTAAGATAATTTAACGCTTAATTTTTCGGAACTGCTTAAGTAGAACAAGATTCCATTCCTCGCACAAGCCCGGTCGTGGTATTTTCCTGTTAGCAGCGCAGGTGGGAGGACACGCAATGTTGACACGTGCGGCGTGCTAATTGTTTTAGTGATTCCACACTTCGCCGCGCACAAACGAACATCACGCTGCGCAGCCTGCACGCTGGTATAGAGCAGAGTTGAATTGAATTGAATTGAATTGAATTGTTGCCTTATTTTACGTGGCGACACTCAGGCCATGAGGCCTGCTCTTCCGTCTGACCACGCAAATTTCGCTACGCTCCTTTCACCAACTAGCAGAGAAAGGAGGTAGTTCTTGGGCGAGAAACAGGCGATTTGAATTTAGCTCAGAGGCGTCATTTAGGCTTGAGGATCTTTTACATGCAAGTAAATCTACTAACATGGGACAGCCGGCTTTACTTCCCCTCCGAAGGAAGGCGTACGAAGGATTTTTTCGCTCTTAATAATCCACGGCTTCGATCGGGTTTAAACCCGCCAACTTGGGTACAACAGTCCGATACGCTAACCGTTACACCATCGCCGCACAAAAGTGTGTGGTAAGTGTGAGGCAATTGTGTGTGGTAGAGTGTGTGGTAATTGAAGAGTGCGTGCAAGTCTAGATGTTTCTTGAACAAGAACTTGTCTATAACTACAACACTCGACGTAGTGATCATATTCATGACGTGACACTACCAACAGCTCACTACAAAAAATTCACATAGAATTCATGTACAATTTTTTAACAACACGTTACCAAATGACATTAAACGATTAAATTCCATGCAAAAGTTTAAGTGCTAAGTAAAATCTTTCTTGCTGCACAACAGTTTCTATACAATTAGAGACTATACAATTAGAGACTATACAATTAGAGACTATACTCGGTATAGTCTCTAATTGTTTTCCTAAAAGGAAAACAATATTAATTTTAACAATGTATTATATACCGTTTGGATTGTATTATTGTAAAGAACCTATAACAAGCATTGCATTTTAGCTTCTGTCCATGACGCCCATCTCGATCAGGTTTTCGTCCAGTTTCCCTGGTCTTCGAGCAAATGCTAAGATGGCTGTGAATATTATTATGTGATAGACCGAAAGTCGCCATACACGTAATATTGCATTAACCAATTATTTTAATTTTACAGTTCGTATCGATTATATTATTTTTTACATTAAAAATATTAATTATTATTATTATTTTAATCTTTTTTTCAATTAATTTTCAGATAAATTTGTCTCTTTGTAAAATTCTTTACACAATTATATTAATTACGAAATTATGTATTCTCATATATTCCGCACGATTATGTGCTTATGAAGTAGTTTTTGGTTATCAAAGATAAATTCATTTCTTGTAGAAACTGTTAAGAAAAACACAAAACGTCATATCCACATCAAAATTCAGCTTTACAATGTCACTGATTTTCCTGTTATGTTTTCAACTTTTATGAAAAATATAGAGAGACTGTTTCGATTAAAAAGCACCTGTGTATACAGAATTTCAACATTATGTAATTTCGAAAAGCCTTCAATGTAAAACTGTTTTACTGCTGTACGAATTTCACGTATTTTCAAGTGTGTTAATAAATCCTTAGATCTCCGTTCGCGTGACTTTAATGCGCGCAAATGAAGTGTTAAGACTAAAGTCGGCTCCTGGCGTTTGGCATTTACATATTCATGCTTGTCGTAAATTCTGTTATCAATTTGATTAGTATCTCGTATGAGCTCAGTGGTGAGCGTTAGAAATTTAAAAATGTAACTACAGTGATTTGACATTGAATTTGTACTCGAAATCTGCGATGTATGCATAACTTTTACAAGGCCCAGAAACTATATACCGAAAAAGTAGAGGCGTAAGACGTGTAACACACTGAGGTTATTCAGAAAAACAACGGAATATAATCCATAAAGCCAAAATGTAAATATTAATTATTGTGAAGGGCTCTTTATGTTTCGCATTTCTAGACTCGATTAGTGCAAACGCCTAGCAACGATTTTAGTTTACTTTCGTTCAGTACAGCAGCTACTAAGAAAAACCCAAAATAATTGGTTACGAACTCAGGAGACCGGAAGGCAATAAACCTAACGAACGCATAAAGTATCACAGAATTAAGAATTTGTGAAACACGAAGCTATTCTCAGTCTATCGTGTTCTTCAAAAGTAATGTAATTCTTATTTGTATCGTAGCAGAGTGCAACACCACATTTTTTTCATCAAATTACCTCTGAATACTCATCCCCTTTGGTTGAGAGCAGAGGTACACACGCATGGAAGAGAAAAACTGGACTACGCATTTTCCACCAAGAAACGGTACGTGACTTCACTCTCACTTCTTTCACCCACGCGAGCTGCCAAAATAAAAAGAGCAACGACCTGGTGGTAGCAACGGCGGCGTCCCGGCCGTGTCATCCTTTTATTACGCGATATCACATGGTATCGTACCCAAGAGGTCGGAAGGCACTGTAAGCAATGGAGAAAACGGGGAGAGTTGTGGAGGCGTGTGCTGCCCGGGTGTCGAAGCAGGGAAGGTCGAGGTGGGAAGCAAACGCCGATAGTTGGGTCGAAGTTGCCGAAACGGAGCGAGGGTGGAAGAAGACGGGGTTTGGAGGAAGGGATGCAAACCAGGAGTGTGGAGATGGCAAAGTTGATTTCAGAGAAAACCAATATAGTGTATGAGGACGTGACAGAGACTCAGGAGATCAAGTTATGGACTGAGTCACATATTGGGATGCAGAAGGAAGGTGAATGTGTGGCCATATGCGGAGTGTCGGAGAAGTAAAAGGACATGGGCAAGGCCAAGTACAGTGATAGGGGTGCCGTCCGTGGTGAAGGTGGCGACTGAGAGAATAGACGAGACGGTGGAAAAGGCAGGCAGCAGAGGCGGCTTGAGGCGAGAAAATCCGTTCTAAGGGAGTGTTCCATGAAGTGACGGAGGCGGTAATGTTGGAAGCGTCGACGAATTCGGAGGCGTGGACGAATTCGGAGGCGTGGACGAATTCGGAGGCGTGGACGAATTCGGAGGCGTGGACGATGTCGGAGGCGTGGACGATGTCGGAGGCGTGGA
>BOPP01000174.1:360539-387496 GCA_017312745.1 Gryllus bimaculatus
ACGATGTCGGAGGCGGCGACGATGTCGGAGGCGGCGACGATGTCGGAGGCGTCGATGATATCGGAGGCGGCGTATATGTCGGAAGCGGCAACGACATCGGATACTTCTTGAAAAGGCGGAGACTGCCGGGCGGTCGCCGAGGAGACTATGAAGTAGCCCGTGGTCAAGACGGCTCAAGAAGCTGGGCGAAGAACAGAGTCGCGCGTCCGAAGAGCTGCGGGCGGAGGAGAGAAGGCGACGACAGCACGCGTAATGCACGCGCGGACGTCCGCACGCGCGTGTCTCTCGTCGCGCGGCGCGTCCGACTTTCCTCGTCGTGCATTGTTCTTTGCCACCTACCAGTGGCACGCGCGCTGTATACGCGGGGGCGTCACGATTCGTCTGTTTCCGGCTTCGTTCGTGACGTCGGCGCGTTGTGGAGTGTTTGAGATGCTGGATTCAACTGTTTTGTTTCGTTGAGATGAGATGGCTGTAGTTCCAAAATACCTGTCCGAATGCTCGCTAGCCTTGCTTGAATATACTCTTGTTATGGTAGTTTTATTTGGAAATTTTGATGATTAGTTGATTTAGATTGTAGAAAGATGTGGGTGTACACGGAATATTTAAGTCCAAACTTCCATTCTATGTAATGAATTGGTTTAAATACTTTGTTACAGCTCTGAATTTTGCTTCAGTTTAGAAACTCAGAGGCACATTTTATGTCCTTTATCAGTTTATTTACGAGAACGAAAAGTCCATTTGATAATTTGGTTTTTAAATTTTAAAAATGTGTACAAATATACATTAGAAAATAATTATTTTGACCACAGATATATGAAATGCAAACATAATGTTAACAGTTATTAATTAAATAAGTTGCTGTAGACATCATAAGAAATTTTATGAGGATGTAACATAAAACATGTGTCCTTCAATTGTTTATCTACAACGATTACAAATCTATTCTCAAATCATATAGTATTTTTCATATGTAACATGAACGTCTACGGTACTAACGTTACTCCTTTTTTAAATCTTCTTTCTTTTGTTTTTGAAAAGGATAGTTAAAATGTTTTCATGTAACTAATGTCTTTGTACTTAAATCCATTAGAACCTAAGTGCTATAATGAAGACTTCATAGAATCTAGACCTTTATGAGTACACCAAGCACGTATCGCATTGTCGTAGATAAAAACAAATAAATACTGTAATTTTAGATATTACAATAAAATAAATATTTTTGCATTAAATTATTATGTTTGTAATTTGTTTTTGGTTATAAATATATAGTATCTTGATATTGATTCTAAGATTCATTTGCAATCGATTTGAATAACAGCTACGTATTTTAATTATGGCTAATTTCATTGGTATTGATTAAATTTTACTCACTGTATATGATTCGCAATTCTTTCCTCAACGCGCTCTCACCAATGGACAAACCTTTAAGCCTTTTAGCATAAGATGGAGTGTCGTCTCCACCCCGAAGACCTACACAAAGATTTAAGAAGCCATCCCAATTCCGTACACAAAACAGTTTTTTTTTCTGTGTCACAAAGAGATGTTTTTTGCGAAAGAAATAAAGGAAGTGCCACTTCTCAACCATTATTTCTTACAATATGAAAGTAGTTTTCGTTTACGCTACTGAGATACAGGTTTTTGTGGCAACGCTAAAACTTTGATAATAAGTGCCACTATTTGAAATATAAGAAAAAAATATTTTACAATTAGAAAAAAATTATATAAAATGTGAATCGCATACATGTTTTAAACATGCTTAGTTCTAAATCACGCCATTTCCAACGGAATAATTGTAAAGGATTTTCATGCTGTCCCTCATCACGTCTTTCTCATTTTGCACTCTTTGAGGTACAGATATGTTGCGTCACTCAACAAAATACGAGTGTCATAAAGATATTTCATAAAATTATACGCATTGTGTTCCATACGTGAATCTTGCCCATTCATAAAAATTCAAGAAATGTTAGAAAAGTGCTATTCCTGGGTTTCTTTATCGCAGTTTTAAAGAACTGCTCATTAAACAAACCGAGGGTCTGGTAGTTCTTTAATGTTAAATAATAAACTTAATTATGCTTTTATTATATTTCCATTTATCAGGTGTACATATAGCGACCATTTAATTATGCTTAATTTTGAAATTATACTCATCCTTATCAGATGTCCACTTTATTTCCATTAGAAGGGTTGCATGAATTCAGGTTACAGAAATTTTTATTTCAAAGAAAAGTACGCGAAATTACTAATTCTTGGTTTCCCGGGGCAATTACAAAATAAACTATGATTTAGACGATTTCGTGGGACATTTGTTACTTGGGATCAACATTCCATAACACAATCTGATAAACTCAACCAAACTTGCATGTCATTTTACGCGGGATACGAAGGCACAAATGTAGCCCAAACTGTTGCCAATGTAGTAATCTGTGCTTTTGAAGATAGAAATATCCTTCATCCCAAACGTTTGGTGGTATGTTTGGACAGGCAATAACTAAACCGTACGAATTATATGGCTTTGGAGTTGGACACAAATTGGGATAAAGAAAAAACTGACTAAAGATAAAACTGAAGACTAGGAATAGTACTTTCTTAACATTTTTATTGCGGCAGTATTCACGTATGGAACACAATGCGCACGCTTTTATGAAATATCTTTGCGACACTCGTATTTTGTTGAGTGACTCAACATACCTGCATCTACCTAAAAACAAAGAGTGCAAAAGAGAATGGCGTGAAATTGATCCTGACGGTTGAATTCCAGTCGGCAATGTTTCTACACAGTTTCCGCCTTATCTATTTCACTCTCGGAAACCCGGTCACCATACGAACTATAGACTGTCTCAACAATCGTCTCTTCTGGGGTTATGGAGACCCATGACAGTGACGCGCTTCCGGCACAGAGGCAACGATTGCCGGCAGCACTTCCGGTGCGGGGAGCGGGCGAAAGAGACAAATCGAGACATGCAGCTTCCGCCCATCTGGGTTGGGTTTCTCGAGCAATCTGTAGAAGTTCTACGTGCCTGGAAGTGAGGGATCTTCTTTGAACTCGAAAAATCCACTTCGAGTTATGTAATTGAAATGTAAAACTTGTTACGGAGGTGATTTTGTGTACATTCGAAACGTGTATCGAATCAAAGCCCGACATTGTATTGAAAGATTGGTTTGTAGGTAGCTGATGTAAGTTCAAATCGTCTAATACGTAGTCTAGCTGTATTAATAATGAATGTAAAATCATTCAATTATTCAGCGACGAGTAGGTGTAGTCGATTTACCATGAAAATAAATGCGTTTAAATGGTCAAATTATTTTATTGTGGTTTGTAAACACATAACGAAACTGTCATAATAAATATTTAAAATTAAAATGCTAGCTATCCACATATGTATGTACCGACATGTCACTAACGAGAGTATATATCGTTTAAAAACATTAAACCACTCGTATATGAAATAAATAATATTATTTTCCTCAACCCCAGCAAGTATTTATTTGATGCCAAGTGCCGCAGTGATTTTTAAAAAACAGTTTAATCTATGGTTGTAACTCAAGTTACGTAATTGTCTTTCATTTCATTTCATTTCTAACATGGCATTACAATTTCCTTTCTCATTTTTCGTGATTTTGATAATAATTATATCAAAGAATTGTAGTTCTAAACGTATTATCACATTTTACAGCAGGTTGTTTTTTTCATTTTATTAAAATTATTAGCATATTCATGCCGAAGTGATTTTTAAAAAACATTACTGATGAATAATTTAAATGCTCGGACAGTTTATGTCTGCGCTACTTCTGTTGAATCCAAAACTTTCCGATGTGCTACAATGAGCAACGTGTTCGGCCTGAGTGACTTCTTCATTACGATCTGGAACGGAAAGGAAGGAAAACCAAGAGATGGAGCCTCTAAGTAAATTATTGGAATTGGCGTGGTTTGCCGAAACGAAATGGATGCAGATTGCACTTTCACGAAACAAGTGACAGTCTGAAATACAGAGTAGCGGAACTGAGTGGCACGCCGTGCAGCAATTGATGTGAATCAATGTCATTGACATTGAAACACTACGAACGTCGAATTTCTTTCGTCTTGTTCACTTTTCAAGATGAATGTCAGTCGGTGTTCCGCTATTCGTTAGTAAACAGCGTAACAAGACGCGATTTCACTAATGCTTTTCCAAATGTTATTGTACAAACATGATTATTTTCATACTCAAAATTCAGTCAAAGTAAAAATAATAAAATATGTAGGTAAAACGGAGTTAATTTTACATAACTAGCGCTAAAAGAATAACGTAAATATGATGACGAATCTTATGATTTACTCCCCTATATGTACGTATGGCAGACATTGTTAGCAGGTGTACCCTGTACAGGGACTCAATGTGAAGATTTCATGCCTTGATTTCTTTCATGAGCATGAAGGGATTTTTCCGTTGTTCTATTACATGTTGTTTTGAAACCAGCATTGCTCGTATTTATACTAATAGTTTGAGAAACATCCCTAAGAATACATTAGAATAACTGGCTTAAACGAAGAGGACGAAAAAAATCATTTGAGAGATGCACTCTTACTTGTTATGATCTCTGAAGTATGCTGTCATGCAGTAAAGTTTGCAGTGCTGTCATAAGCGATTCTGTGGAGTTCAGCAATATTGCTCAGTATCTTTTAGCTGCGTCTGGAAAACGTAATTCGCTTCGTAAGCAAGTAACTATTCTCATATATTTTTTAAGTCAGAGAAAACGAACATTGCTGGTTTAACTCTGAAGAGATCTTGTCTTGAAATAACGTGCCCTTAGTCGCCTAATGTAAATATATAAGTGTAGGGAATTGGTCTCGAAAGATGATGACTCGAAAGAGCAGTTGTATATTTTAAGAAGGTCAACGACGACAGTTAAAAACAGTGAGAATTGTCTAGGTTTGTTGTGAACTTTTTTTTATTGAAGTAACAATATTTTACTTTACACTTTTTAAAAATATTTTGAGAAAAATCTTGGATTACGAAGCATATTTAATCAAACAGAATTGTTTAACGAAAATACGTAATGTTAATTGATTTCTTTCAGATAGCACTGCAAACCAGTTTCGACCATAACCTCGTATAGTGGAATATCAGTACTGTTTGTCAAGAGATCATGGGGAATCGATCGTGTCAGTGGTTCAAACCATTGTCTCATCATAATAATGAGAGAGGTGACCGAACCGCGGAATATCTGTGTCCTGTTATCTGAAGTACTGCTCCTGCACTAGACTGGAATTGTCCGGAAACGATGGTTTGAAGTCGGCCTCTAGGCAATAACTAGTTTCGACCCATCTACTTTACTACTGTGAGAAACCTTCCGAAGTCGAGGATAGAACCAAGGACCTTCCTCAATGAAGCTCGTGACGCAGATTCTAAAATACGTAATTTCTCTAATGGTTCTGGTTTCTTTCAAATACTCCATAATTGAAATTACGACACAGCGGTGTGGTCACGCGTTTCTTAAATATAAAAGTTGAAGAGAAAGAAATCATGAATAATGTTTCAAACGTTAGATTAAAAAAATATGACTTATGTAAACATATACTAATAACCAAAGGGTCAATTTTAAAATAATTCCAATCGGAATTAGGTTCGTGCTTATGTTGATCGAACATTTAAAAAAAAAAGGAAGCGAAGTTATTTGTTGATGTTTGAATTACACGCAAAAAGCCACGCTCAATGCTTACGCTACCTGCCGCAACTAGCAGCACTAACAGAGAGCGCAGAGCAACGAAGCACACGCCGAGCTCCATCGTGACAGCGCATGCGCGATCGGCCACTTCGGAAGTGCGAAGGCGCAGCGGGTGCAGGGGGCGGAACGACACCGGAACGCCGAACGGGCTCTGCAGGAAGGCCTCGGGGGCAAACACTACATTTTCCAGGCGCTGCGAAGCTTGTCCACACACTTTCCCTTGTCCCGAGCTCATATCGGACACGAATGCTGTGTTTGAATTGGGTAATTATCCAATTGTAATTGGTCTTTGATTTCAATACGTTCGTTTTCTTCCCGAGATACTTATTTTTATTTTTGCAAAAAACGTTTAATCGTTTTATTATATATGTGGTAGTTATGTAAATGAAAATGTTGTTCAAGTGTTAGGTCAAGTACAACTTAGATGGATAAATTTTCTTGTAAGTAAAAAAAGTAATCTAATGGTCTCCTTGATGCTAAGATTGTGAGAAATCAAAGTATGAATGTGCGGAAGAGGATATATGAAATAAAGTTTGCAGTGCTGTCAAATGCGATTCTGTGGGTTCAGCAATATTGTCCAGTATCTTTTAACTGCGTCTGGAAGTTCGCTTGGTAAGCAAGTAACTACGCTCATAGATTATTTAAGTCAAAGAAAACGAGCACTGCTGTTTTGACTCTGAAAAGATCACATGGGGTGGGTGAAAGGATGAAAGTGTCAATTCATTCTGATGAGCTCTAAAAGTGACATTTTACTATGTATGTCTCAAATAGAAACCTGGCTGAGATGAAGATGAAGGAATGAGATGTGTTGTGAATATATTTTTCTTGTGTAAATTTGCAATTCATAATTAGTATAAACCATGAAAGAAACTGCGATAAAAGTTAGACAACTTTTCCTTATGTTTATGTCTTTATTTGATGGGTATTCTTGCTTTCAAAATGGATCTTGTTGCCTTTCCAAGATGAGTACTCTCACACTTGTCCTGGATGTGCATAAGTAAGTTTCTCTGAATTTTTCCTTCTTTGCCAAGAAATTTATTGTTTTTAACATACATTTAAGGGCTTCTAAAATCATACTGAGAAAGAAATTGTGCTTGTATTTACAGATTGCAATCACTGGTTCGTTTTTGACACGAGATGATCCTTTTATTAGACGTTAACTTCTTTATCTAGAAGGCCTTTGTGCCGCCTGAATATCGTTGTCTCTGTTTCAAGTACAGTTATTTCCATCGAGGAGACAACTAATAAAACATTCAAGTGCTGAATCGTATCGTTGATCTCCACAGAGTTTTCATGTATGCTACGCCATGCCTTGTGTAAGATTAGAGTGTAAGATTTATACATAAGAAAACAACGGCATTGCGTACTAAATCTAATTCGGTTGAAGACAACTCATAAAAATGCAGAACCCGTTCACTATTAGAATGCATAAAGAATTGCGAATTGGGAAATTTCCTGTTATACATTATGCCATGTTTCAATGCATTTTTAGTATCGCGCTTTATTGAGAACGTTTATTTGTTTCAAGCGTTGTGGTAAAGCCGATCCTGTGGCCGTGATCGGTAAGGCAGTAGTGCCGTCGGTCGTAAAGATCGCGGGTTCGAGTCCCGCCTCGGGCATGGTTGTATTGTGTTCGTCCTTTCACCCCCTATCACCATCATCATATCAGGGAAGGCAACGGGAAACCACCCTGAATAATTTATCCCATGAAACCCCCTAAGGGTCACCTAACTTCCGTATATGGAAGATAGGACCAAAGAAGAAGTTGTGATAAAATGTGCTGGAATATATCAAGGAAGTGAGGGAATGCATTTGAATGGACAATCTGTACTGTGATGCGTAAGCGAGATTGTAGCCGTTGGTGTGGCGAGTCGCGTCCACGCATTTGGTCCGGATGTTGGGAGCAGCTGCGTCTGGCAGTGGCATCTGCGACGCGTCGTTTAATGAGGAAATGCAGTTACGCGATTTTGCTTAGACTTCATGTCAAAATGTATGTGATGATGATGATAGGGGTGAAAGGACGAACACAATAACAACCATGCCAAAGTTCACAAATAACTTACCAAATCTAAAGGAATGGCATAGGTATGTCATTACATGATGTAATCAATTTTTTTTAATATTGAATAATCGATTCGTTAAAGGCAATACTGCTAATGTTGGAGATTGCTTTCAATAAATCGATTATTATTTGTCATTCGACATTACTAAGGATTTTTATTTGGGCTTGTATCTCTCGACATTCCCGTGTATTGAACATCGCTACCAAAATTACTCATGCGGGATCATCCATATACCTTTTCTTTTGTTGATTTCTCGGTTGTTTTTACAAATGAAGGTTATAGAGCTTCCCGATTTTATGTAAATCACAACTCATTCTTAGGTCAGACATTGGAAAATAACTATAGACCCACAGCATGTAGAGTGAGAGTGAAGTGAGTTATAAGTTTTTATGACGTCCGCATCAACCAAAACTGCATCAAATTCTAGAAAATGTGGCAGTATCTCCGAGAAATAGCGAGGAAAATAAGCAAGAAGTACCAAAAATGTGCTAATTTTATACACGGCGAACATGAATGGAAAGACAGCATTGACTGTCCAGTTCAAAGCAGTAGTGAATAATAATAATAATAATAATAATAATAATAATAATAATAGTAATAATAATAATAGTAATAATAATAGTTATTATTATTATTATTATTATTATTATTATTATTATTATTATTATTATTATAAACGTAACCAAGGAGGCAGAGAAACCTTTTAAGTACAAGTTTGGAAATCAAGATCAGCGGATTATGGGGCGTAAATGCACAGGTCATTCCGATAGTTATCGGAGCTCCGGGGTTTGTTCCACAAAAGTTGTGTAAAAACCTGGCTAAACTCCCAGGTAATTCAAAAGTCAGGGAAGTTCAAATGTACAGTATTGGGAACAGATCACTTTTTTAGCAAGGTATTGTAGAGGCACCGGCGTAGATCTGCCCTTTAGAAAACTGGTTGCAGCCCGGAGTAGATTTTATAACCAACCGACACATAACATCTTTATTCGTGAATGAGAAGTATATTATTATTATTATTATTATTATTATTATTATTATTATTATTAAGGGCTTTAGTATGTTTTTTGTTTCTCCTGCACGCATTTGCCAAGAAATATTTTACGCACTTCATTCAATAAAACGTTTGTATAATACTTATGTCATTGTAAGTATTTGATATTGGAGTAACGTGAGACCCCCTCCCCCAGTCGACCACTGATGTGAGTATCTTTGCGTGACTAACTGAAAGCTAATAATGACAACATAAACGACAACTGCCAAAATTGCCAGAAATCAACGACGGCGACATTGTTTCACCTACGCAAAGAGAAAACGAGAAATACGGAGCGAATAAAAACCCATCGAGTTTCCTTTTCTGAAGTCATTCAGGTTACCTCGCTGACTGCTCCCACGACATTGCTCCCACGACATTACCGGCCCGTCACTTGCACCCCGAATGAAGTCGGGCGTGCTTTCTCTGCGCGACGTCACATTCAGTACGAGAATTCATTCTCTCGGAGTTTTGTTGTCCTTTCGGCGGACATCGAGGTTGCTTCCCACGCCGCGCCGCGCGCCCGCGCGCTCGCCCGTGAAACCCGATTTTAAACGCAGGGCGTGTAGTGCGTGGGTTGGCGGCAGGACGCCGTGGAAACCGGAGTCCGCACGTCCTTGAGGGGGGTGGGAGCGGTGAACGCTTATCAAGTCACCCGGGCGGAACCGAATATTTCGGAAGTTCAAGGCCGCGAACTCTGTACTGGATGCGCCGTGAACTGGACGTTCACGTTAGAGTCTTAGAGATTCTCCTTTGGCCATAAACCACCTTTTGAATATAGGAGCGACATAAATGGTTCATCCGCAATACCGTTAACTGTACGTATCGTTGATTTATTTGTACGGCGGTAAAGTCAAATTTGATCATAGGACCGTCAGAAATGGTTCAGCTGCAACACAGTTAATGCAACACAGAAATGGTTCATCCGCAATACCGTTAACTGTACGTATCGTTATGGAGCTTTATTTCTACATCGATAAAGGCAAATTTGATCATAGGACCGCCTGAAATGGTTCAGATGCAACACAGTTAACGGCTGCATTGTTGATTGAGGTTTCATAGGGTTTGAAAGTCAATGGTGGCGGAGTTTTGGCATTAACAACATAGCTGGGTCGATGTCAACATGTCTGGAGTACAATTCTAGCGGGGGACTGCGCTGATCGATCTGGTAATTTTTCGTAGTTTCTCCGATCAATACCAGGCGAATGCCGGAGCAGTACCCTAGCAAACGGGCCACGGACCGCGCGATCAGACCTTCCTCTTCCTTGTCCTACCCTCATCCCTTACTCTCACACACACTTACGTGCACTACACTACCACACATGGCGGGAGACCGGTCTGGAACTTAGATCTTGCCGTGGCTGAGGCCTGCTGGTGGGAGATACCTGGTTGCGAAAAAACCGATAGCCGACGTTAGGTCCTCACCGTATCTCGCCATCCAGAGGTGGAAGATTACCGCCACCTCACGAGGCAAAATCATGCACTACATTTTCGGGACTAATGACGACTTAGCAGTTGACGCGCCCGGAATAACTAACAATCAATCAGATGAAGCAATTAAGTAATCATAGGCAGAGAAAATTGGAGAACCCCATGAAAACCTGTTGCGAACGAGCACTGTCCACCGCGTTGTTCCATGCGGATCGACAGGCATTTGACCCCTTCCACAAGGTTGATCGCGTCAAGGGTCGCACAGATTACTGAATAATCTATTTGGCTTCAATTCCCTATTTATAACACGTCATGTTAGCTCCGAGTTAGCTTATTAGCTCTGCCACTCGTATGCCCTTGGCTCATCGCAAATCAGCCTCTATCAGGCTACCCTCTCTTGCCGCAGCCCCACCGTCCCAAAACTCAGCGATGAACTCCGACTTGCCCCACTTATTCCGCGGCGCCTTGAACCGCTGGCGAGCGACCGCCAGGGCGAACGCGCGCGGGGGGAGGGGGCGGGGCCATATTTCGCGCGCGTCGTCTGAAACACGGCGATCGATGGCGGCAACGGACGGCGAGACGATGTCGGCGTCGTCCTTCGCACGCCCAAGTGGAGCGGAAAGCGCGTCTCCGCCCCCATGAGCCCCCATAAAGGCAATCAGAGCGGAATGTCAGCAGCCGCTGACGGGAAGGCGTGCGGCGTGCCGCGGCGGCATTGAGGAGGTGTCGCTGACCGAGGGTCACTCGTCATCCGTCCGCCCGCCCGCGTCGCGCGGTTCTGGAACGGACGCTCGCGATGTCTGCGTGGCGACGTCACCTGGAAGTCGTTGGGTTTATGTCTTTTGCACGACTGGTCGTGCTTACCGTTCTCGAAATTCTAAAGCCTGTGGAGAAGTTCGAAATGTAGTCATTTGTGGCCGTTTTGTGTGATTTAAGTTACATCCCGTTATTGACCTACGAAATATTTGTTTGGTTGCATTTCGTTAGGAAACTACATATTCTGTACACGTAAGCTTCCGCGGATCGAGTCCATAAATTCTCGGCTATCCGGGAGAGGGATCGGCTAGGGTGCCGACGTCTCGCCTGACATGTCGCAGGCTTCCTCAGGGCAGTGACCAAGCACTGTCCTCAGGTCACTGAGATCTCTGAACTGAGGAAGCCTGCGACATGTCAGGCGAAACGTCGGCACCCCAGCCAACGACGCGGCCGAATAGCCGAGAATTTATAAACAGCATATTCGTAAATTCGCCATCGGACGCTCGGCTGGTGTCTTTCAATCAAAGTGTGCAGTAGTGGAGCACAATGGAAAATTCATTTTCATTTCATGAAATTAATTTTTATTTATTTTACTAATCTTGTATTTAGGTTCATTTTGAGGGCGTGGCATGGCGCGCACGACATTGTTGAGGATGTCGCTGGTAGAGGCCTCTACGAGAACCATTGTTCCTCCTTCCGCCATATAGGGGTTCTCAGATGAACGTGGTAAGGCCTGTGTACCGATGTTGCCTAGACGGATATTTTTCTTTTGCTCGATTGTTCTTGTTGATTTTCGTGCAGGAAATTACTGCAGAGAAAAAGTTCTCATAAGAGAATAATAATCAGTTACATTTTGTGTTTTCTTCATGATTTAGATAATGATTTTTAAATGTAATGAGTTGTTTAATGTATGGTTTTATTGGATTCACTGGAAGATAACTGTTTAAAAATTGCATTAGCGTGATTATTCTGCCTAAATATCGTTCTCGGATGTCAGGGATGATGGTTTGATGGATGATGATTATAATGAGAAAAGACGAATAATAAATGTGGTATCTGGTATAGGGAAATCCCGATGATATGTAACAATAAACTACGGTGAAGAAGGAGTGTGTCGTCCTATAGAAGGTGAAAAGGAATGCGTGGGGATTTGTTAAGTACATATACATATAATGTTGAAGTGATCCTGGTAGAAAGAGGTAAGATCGCGTTTGTGTTCGTCGAATGCAACTCCCCGCAAATTCTACAAAGATCTTCATCTGAATTGACGGAAGTAATCGTAGCTTACAGAAATTTCTACGCGTCCCTATGGAAATTCAATTAGTTTTTATTGATGTTCAAAGCAAGCGGATTAGCACAATGTCACTAGTAGAGTTTTTGCCTGACATTTGACTGAATAGAATTGCGGTGCCGAAGTATTATTACTCCAGTGTCATGAGTTTCTGTTGTGTAAGATAGAAAGAAATTCAAATTACATCAAAGAATATACTTTGGAAATTTGTTATGTATTTTACTGATTTTTTATTTTCTCGCTGAGAATACGTGCATACATACTTATTTACATCGATTTATTCATTTACTTAAGTGTTTAGATATAAAATATTACTGTAAATTCAGGATGACAATTGAGCTACAAAATCGTAGCAATGGTATCTTTCGATGAAAAAAGTAATTACAAAACATGATTAAGAGAAGAAATTTAAATTCTCAATGAAGAGACGCTCAGATCTTCCTAAAATACGAAGTCTTCAAATTTTGGCGAAAGTCATAAAATGAATTTCAGTTGCGGTACATTAAATGCAAATGCTTGGTTAATAACGTATCTCAGCTCCCAATAACTCTTCCCGATTTCTCTCTTTGCGGTTTTAAACCTTAGAACACTTCCACAAGCTTCCACAGTCCAAGGCGTCGGTAATTGACCGAGAGACCTAGGAAGCCAGGCTCTCATTCCAGGCAGTACATCGCCTTCACGGGCGCACCAGCTTTTTCCCCAGCCGCCTTCATCCTCTCAAATGGACCACACGTGCACAACAGCTGACACAGTCATTGATATACAAGGTTACCCTTGTTCGAAAGAAGCATTTTTGCTTGTCTGCTGTTGCTGATAGGTCGTTTGAAACGTGCCAGTTCAGAGCTTTTTGTGCTTTGGGAAACGTAACCGCAACGTCACTTTGGCAACAGAATGGTATTACGACTTGTGGAATAGTACGGGTGTATCGGGGATCATAACTCAGAATAGTGAAATTAATTTGAATTTCTTATTCGACCGTCTATAATAATACTATCAGACGTTTAATATAAGACAATTCTTATTTATAGCTACTCAGATCTTTTTGTAGTGGCGATGATAAGAGGTAGCTTGTGTTGAAAGGGGGTAGCAGGAGAGCTAATTTTGTACTATCATTGTTTGTAAGGAGTCTGTGAATGCTCAATTTATTTCAAATGAAAAAGAACTGATACTCTATAATTAGCGAAACTGGCAGAATTCAAAATGCATGTTACATATTTTGAAGTTTTAAATCAGTCATCTTTAACAGATTTTCTGGAGACGTCTGAGGAGAGATCCCAGTTCAAAAATAAAAGAAAGTGTTCCCTTGCCGAAAAGGTACCATTTTCTCAAAATTACTTTTTCGTGATGCTTTCTCTTAAGAGAAAAATATAATTCTTAAATGACATTTCATCAATGAAACATCAAAAATCAACTGGTCAGAGAGTACCATTCGAGCCGGTGTGCTCTGTCATTTTCTTATGGTAGACATAAACCGCTATACGAGTATGTAATAAATGGCGTAAGGCTAGCACTCTCAACTTCCAAATCTGAATTCAAATTAATTTACTTTCTGTTTCTGATCATGATGTCGAAAAAAACAACAGAAGGTTGATGAACCTTTGAAGTCTGTGTTGCCGACGTTTCGACCATCCTGTCGTGGTCTTCCTCAGGGCTGGTATGTCAACAAGACCACGACAAGATGGTCGAAACTTCGGCAACACAGCCTTCGACGCGGCGTCACCCGGACAGCCCAGATCACGTACAAATAAACTCGCGTTCTCACAAACGCCTCTGGATCTTCTCACGTGCTGTGTTCCCTCTCTGTTCGCAGATGCATCTCTCGCCCGTTCGATCGGCGCAGCCTGCGCCCCCGGCAGCCGCATCTTTCTGCCGCCGCATCTGCTCCGCCGCAGCATCCGCCGCCTGCTCCTCCTCCTTCGCAGCTGCAGCGGCGTCGCGGCGCGCATGAGCGTGTCGACGTCGTGTATGCGACTCGCCGTCGCCGCCGTCCATCATGCGACTCGCCGCTGCCGCCAGCTGACGCCGCCGCCGACGCTTCTCCAACGCTCGCGTTCGACTGCCCGCTGCATCGACCCGCGCTCTCCCGCGACTTCGACCCGAGTTATAATTATCCGCCCTCGACATACTCCATGGAAATGCGTGGGATGGCTGCGCGCGCCGGCGCACGTGGTTCGGCCGTTGAGCGGCGTTGGTGAACGGCGTTGCTGGTGTACCGCAAGAGCCAATGAACGGACAGCTGTGTTAGGTGTACGATCGGTGCGACGTGATGTATAAATAATTACGATTACTCCGTGTGTGTGTGTGTGATTTCAGATTTATTTAAGCGATATGCGTTTTCACCTTTCTACTCCCGTAACTAATGACGAGTTTATTTTGAAGTCGATGACAGACTGTTTGAGAAGACAGAATAGTGATTCGTGTATAATAGTGACATCGATTCCTTATCTCTATGGTGCTTACTTATCATTTGAGTAATATATTTTTTTTATTTGTGACAAACGTTATCATTTATAAGACTGTAACTCGACAGCTGCATAAAATATCAGATATATCTCAGAATACCTTGACTGTACCGCGTTAAGAGGATTCGCAATCGTCGTGACTGTACAGTGTACACAATTTTTATTTCGAATGTGTCATTAGTCAGTAATTGGTATTCTGCAAATTCTTTCACGGTACGAAATTCCAACGCCTCTCGTCTTCACACGCAGCCGCGGGTCAAGCGCTACTTTTCAGGCCATCGCGGCAACGCGCCCCTCCCACTCCCGTAGCGGTCGAATTGATATCGCACAGCGACCCCATTCCTTCGGCCGCCGCTGACACTCTATCATTGTGCCTGCGTGGGAAACGGCAGTTATTCCGACTGCTCGGGAGGGTTGCCGCCTTCAACCACGCGGTCCTCGTCTGAGATTTGGAACCGTACGTAACAGCGGGATTAGTTCCGGCGGCCGTTGTAACAGGACCGGCAGATTTTTATCACAAGTAGGTGAAGGCTGCGCGGCGTGAGACGGCGGTCGGAGAAGGGTAGGGTACCGGTAAGAACGTTGGATAACAGGTAGTCGAGGAAGGACTGTAGGTGGTGGACTAATGAAGTGAGGAAAGGTATACAGAGTAAAACAACATAGAAGCGGACTGGAAGAAGAAGATTCGGTGGACGGGAAAAAAAGTGAGTTGCGTGCCAACCGAAGATTAGGCACAAGTGCGAAGTCCTGAGATCCAACCGAGTGGCGGTGAATCAAAGTGCGGGGAGCGTCGAGGTGCGTGGTGGTCGCGCAAAGCGCGCGCGCGCAGCCATTCCGTCGCTGGAGAGGCAGGCGGGCGCGGAGCCCGCGCGGGGGCCCAGGCGCAGGCGGTTTTCGTGGGCGAAGGCGGCGGCGTGCGCGACGCCCATGCGGCCGTGCGCCGAGCCCCCGCCGCCGCAGCCGGCGGCGGCCGCGCCGGCCGTGGCGGCGTCGGCGCCGACGTCGTCCGGCGTTGACCCCGAGCAGCTGCGCGCCGTCTTCCAGCTGTGCGACCCGCACGGCACGGGCTTCGTGTCGCTGCACACGCTGCTGCAGCTGGGCCGCGAGTACTGCAGCGACCACAACGCGCAGGTGAGTCACCGCCACGTGCGCTCGCCGCAAGCAGCCACGAGGTTTTCGCGGTGCTTTGTGTGTTGTTTCGTTTCGTCTCTCTCTCTTTCTCTCTCTCTTTCTCTCTCTCTTTCTCTCTCTCTTTCTCTCTCTCCCTCTCTCTTTCCCTCTCTCTCTCCCTCTTTCTTTCTTACTTTCTTTCTTTCTTTCTCTCTCTCTTTCTTTCTCTCTCTCTTTCTTTCTCTCTCTCTTCTCTCTCTTTCTCTCTTTTTCTCTTTTTCTCTTTTTTTTTGTCCAACCTCCGGCACGGATGAGGGGGATGAACAAGGTATTTCTGGAGGTTATATTGAAAAGAATTAATGGGTGGTTCCCCAAAGAGGGAGTTCACCTCTAATTTTGACAATTGCTTCATATCTTCTAGTTGTAGATATACCACAAATGTTTGTGTTGTTTTCAGATAAAGAAAAAATATTTTTGATAATTAATGTAAATTATGGAATTTACATTAATCATATCACAATAAGTTACTTTTAATATTATTAATTACATTAATATTATTACAAAAAAGTCTTCTCTTGTATGAATGACTCTTTTTGAGTTATTCCTTTTTATATAAAAATACTCTGTCAATAGAAATGCAGGTTTACTGCTCTGAACGCCGTGACATCCACGATAATTGTAAGATCTCCGGAACCTTTGAATCATAGACTTCTCCAGTAGCTACTTTTGGCCTGCTAACCGTGGTAAACAATTTGTGTTGTCCAAATACGATGTAGAAAGCACCTGTTTCAATCGTAATTTGTTGTTTCGGTTTCTAGATTTTGCACTGTCATAAGCTTCCTGGCCGTTTCATTCCTATCATGTCGATTCCTTTTTATCAAGAGGCAAATTTGAAACCTCTAAGACGTATGAACGTGGTGTCTTCATTCAGAAAAAACGTTTAACCATTCAATTCAATAATTTCGTAGTTGAAGCCGTATCTTAACTCTTTTCTTTCTCTAAAGTACGATTAATTTAGTTTTCTTTTCTTCATTTTTTTTAGTATCCTCATTTTGGTACGTTGTCCAAATTTTTTCTTTACTGTTCTTGCCTCTTTATCAAGTGATCGTTTTGTCCCATACTTTCAATGTTTACACCCTTTTATTTTATTTTGAAGCATTTTAAACGAACTTTTTATGAGCACTTGTGTTTATAATACACGTTTGCAAATACACGTAAAAGTTTGTGCCTTCAGCGCATTTGAAATAAGTTTACGTAATATATATATTTTATGTATATATTTTCTATTGTTTTCCATATATTTTCCAAAATATGGAACTGGAAAATATATGTATTCCATATATTTTCCAAAAATATATTTTCCATTGAATGCACTGTGTTACGTGCATTGTTTTCTGGAACACTATGGTTTATTACATTTCTCAAGCTGCATTTGAAATTAATATGTATGATTTTTGTTTCTATTTTCAATAACTTCTTACACGTTTGCTACCGATGATAAAACCATACTTATTTACATACCTTCTTTACGTACTGTACGTCAATAAAATGTCTGGTAATTTTGCGATATCAAAGACCAGACATTAAAGTTATTGTACTCTTTTGTTTGTGTATAATGTAGACGTTGATGTTCCTTTTATCTCTAGAGGAAACATGTTAATTAATCCTCCTCTGCGGGTGCAATCGGTCTCTTTCATTCGACCGCAGTATATTGCCACACGCCACACGCCCGGCAATTGTCCCCTTTGCTATCTGTGCGCGGTTCCCTTGGCTCCGTTCCATCCACTCAGCCCCCTGCTGAACGTGCGCTGCCGCCGGCATATTTATTCTCTGCGGTTCCCTGATGTTTGGTCCAATGCTCTATATTAAAAGCGTAAGGGCCATGCGGAAAAACGCGGTAAGATGTAGAAATGGACCCCGAGTTTGAGATATCTGAGGACACGGTCTGGTGAAACATTGATCTGAGATGATTTTTGCGTGGTAGCTGGCGCAAACAATCTCAGTTATATGTAATTATGTTCTTAATGGTTTAAATATCGCTGGCAGGGGTGGATTAATGCATAGACACAAAAAGCGTATACTTGTTCTTAGGGCGTCAGACTCGATGGGTGCTCCTAATAATTTTTAAACAAAATTTTATACTTCGAATCTCTATAAAAATATTTTAATTTTGATTTTACTAGTTTCAAAGATTATTTTCGATTCACTTTGATTCATTTGTAAAATAATCGATATTATCGGAATATGGTCATGCTTAGGCTCTTATGACGAAACATTTTATATATTCTCATAGTATGATGTAATATGTTCGCATATTATTCATAGTAAATCGATATAATCATTATATGTTACATGCGGTTGAAATATTTCTTGACATGTTTGTTGCGAAGTGAACTGCCACCGCAATATTGACACACGTGGTTATCGGAAGAAGGCGTAATTTTTTCGTAATTACTTCGCTCTCCATTTTCTCACTTTCCGAAGGACATTATACCTTACGTACGTCGACATTAAGTTAATCAGTGCGAAATTTCGCGTAAGTTTGTTATAACGTGTGAAATAATTGTGAATTGTAGAATAACGTTCACTCTCCTCACTAAAAACTATTTTCCAGAACATTATACAGTCCTTTATATATTTTCGACTCCATTTTTGAGCTACTTTTTCACTTTAATCGATCATCTTTGAAGAGCATTCCTCCTCACCGACTTGCGAATCCCTCGGTCGTAAAGTTAGCGAAATCAACACACTTTTTTCGCATTACACGCAACACAAATGACACTATCCGATCCTCACGGGTCACCGTTTCTCGACGTGGGACCGCAATGCTTTTGGCTGGTGTTTTTTCGTTCCCTAAGACGGCTTTAAATTATTCACCCTAATTCCATTGTGTTCAACCGTAATTACACTATTAGTAGTGTGTGAAGACACAAAGTAAGTCGTTAGTAAGACTATTAGGAGGAGTGCGGGCGTCCGTTAGGAGAAGCTGTGTTCCCGAGGGCCCTCGCACGTAATGTTATGCAGAGTTAACGCGGCATCCCTGACCCAATACGGGCGCCGGGCGGCGTATCAGCGCTGACCCGGGCGAGGTCGCGCCGGCCGGCGCGGCGGATCCCGGCGGCTGCGCTTCATTAAGGGATCCGGCGATGGCGGAGGACGAAGAGGAACAGGAGGAAGGAGGAGTACCAGGAGGAAGGAGAACAAGGAGTTGGAGGAGGCGGAGAATTAGTTGTTGTTGTTGTTGGGAGGAGGATGAAAAGGACGAGAATGAGTAGTTGGAGAAGGGTGAGAAAGAAGTTGGAGGAAGAGGAGGGTAATAAGTAGTTGGAGGAGGAGGAGAATAAGTAGTTGGAGGAGGAGGAGGAGGAGGAAAATAAGCAGTTGGAGGAGGAGGAGGAGGGAAATAAGTAGTTGGAGAAGGAGGAGAATAAGTAGTTGGAGAAGGAGGAAAAAAGTAGTTGGAGAAGGAGGAGAATAAGTAGGTGGAGAAGGAGGAGAATAAGTAGTTGGAGAAGGAGGAGAATAAGTAGTTGGAGAAGGAGGAGAATAAGTAGTTGGGGAAGGAGGAGAATAAGTAGTTGGAGAAGAAGGAGAATAAGTAGTTGGAGAAGGAGGGGAATAAGTACTTGAAGGAGGAGGAGGAGGAGGATGATAAGTAGTTGACGGAGGAAGAGAATTAGTAGTTGTTAGTAGGAGGATGAAGGGGACTAGAACGTGTTGTATAAGGGTGAGAAAGACGTTGGAGGAAGGGGAGGAGAATAAGTAATTGGAGAAGGAGGAGAATAAGTAGTTGGAGAAGGAGGAGATTAAGTAGTTGGAGAAGGAGGAGAATAAGTAGTTGGAGAAGGAGGAGGAGAATAAGTAGTTGAAGGAGGAGGAGGAGACTGAGTAGCTGGAGGAGGTGAATGAGGAGCTGGAGTTGAGTAATACAAGTAAGACAAGAAGTTGGACGAGAAAGATAAGAAGATGGAGTAGGAGGAGTATAAAGAAGAGGAGGAGGCTCTGCAAGAAAAGTTTGAAGCTGATAGTATTGACGATGAAGAGGAGGAGGACGAGGGGTACGAGCTACAGGAGGACGAGGTCGGAAACGAAAATGATTAGAACTACGAGGAGAAAAAGTAGCCGGAGGAGGCAGAAGAGAAAAGCCTCTGTGACCAAGAATTGTAGATGGTGTCTAGAGCGGTTGCAGCACGCGAATACTGAAGTTAACGAGCTGAGTTCGTGGGCCGACGCCGAATTCAAAGTCCTTCTCACCCAGGGCCTCGCGATCTTGGCGTCTCTCTCTATTGCTACGTCAGCTACAAGACGTGGCGTTAGTAGAGACATGATATTTCAATATTCTCGGATCTTTAGAATTTCCCCCTAATATGCAATGCGCGAATATGTTACGTCTAAGATCCGCAATATGACCAATTACATACTATCCACCTGGAGTCTGATGCCTGATTATCACATAAAATGAACATAATCAAATCTGAACATTAAGCATTATCATGTATTTGCATCTGGTCTTCCTTCTCACCGTAATGTACTTCGCTGACCGTAGTTATTTCGTGGTGTCTAAAGTGCATTTCATTTGGCTTAAGTTCGGAACTGCCTTATTATTGAAAGCTATTCGTTCCTTCCTTTGTTCCTTATTACTTTATCTATCCATTATGGATAATGTGTTCACTTACGACTTAATTTGCGAATTCTCTGGATTCGTACTTAAGCCGTAACGTGTACATACCACGACGTGGTAGGATGTTGCGCAGCTTTATTTGAAATAAACATTTACAGAATTGCATTCAATAACAAGGATTTACTGCAACTTATAATGAGTTGTTTGAAAGTAAACGACGCAGACGCTATTTTAATATTTATTTTTTATAATTAGCTATTAAGAGAGGTGCATGCCCATTTTGTTTACATTGTTTACAAATTTGAATTGACCTCCTAATCTATTGATTCCCTTGACCTTCTGATCTCTTTTGATGATTGCTTTAAGTTTAGTGCTCTGAACTCGTACTCACTGGGCTCAACTCACGTAAACCCTCTGGGCGCAGCCCACACCCACGCGGAAACGAAGCAACATGAACTAGTTGGCCTCCCTTAAATAATCGAATCCTGTCGCAGTAGACTGTAGGGTTCCATCCATTTTTACGACTCCTCAACCAGTTATGAAATTTCTAAATAGCGTCATCATCGTCGCCATTCTTTTATTCATTCATTCATTCCAATCTCTTCCCCCACAATATAAAAGGTTTAACGAGCCAACAGTGTTAAACCTTTGCGTCACTTCCATATGGTGACCCCAAAACAGGATAAAGCCGCATCGTGTAGATTTTTGTCACCTTCAATTACTGCCACAATTATTGCTATCTCTTTCCTAACACAAGCGTATGCGATTAGCAAATCCTATATTTGCTTATTCGAGTGTGAAAGTGACTAATCGGTTTGTGTTTTGTATCAATCAAACATGTACTAAATAGATATTTGCGAAAGAAGTTCGGAATTTTTAGAAAGTTTATAAACTCTAGCGGGCTACCTAAACACGTTTTCAGTGGGTCCTGTTTAAAGAATGTTAAAATTTGCATGCGTATCTTAGATAAATTACAATGTTTATGAATATTGAATATAATAGTTTTACGAATGAGGAGTAATGGCGCAATAGTAGCACGAAAGCCAATGTTTTCATAATATTTACGACAACTTTATTATAGGAAAATATTGTAACGCTTATAAGCTGTATATGAAGCTGTGCATTTGACGTTCATTTATTACGTGTCTACTTGTTCCTAATAGAGAGACACGTATGCTTCAAGAAGAGCTTGCTGTAAAGAAGGAACTTGGAAGGAACTCCACATCGTCGTAAAGCGCATGCCAGGCGACGCCTATTCGTTACTCCTAAGTTACAGGCTTGGATTAAGTATGAAGTACTCCATGCTGATGCATTGACACGTGACACTGAGAGTTATTGCGCAAGAGAAAGGTCGTACGACTGAGTAATACGTTTTAAAGCCCCTGCTAGCCAAAGATTTAATGGCAATTTTATTGTTATGCTTCCGTCAAACATAAGCACACGTAAAGACATTCCAAGCATTTTTATGGTAATTATCGTAGTGAATAGCTTGGCTATGGGTGTAGGGATCATGTACGCAACTTGTTCTACATTTATATCAATTCTTTATTTTATTTTAGTAGAGAAATGGTTATAGCAAGTATTTAAGAAATTCGAGAAACGTATGTAAAATACATGGATGTGGAAAATTCGGAATATTCGCGAATTCAGAATACGGACATTCACGATTTGAAAATAATTGAGTTTGTAAATAAGCGACAAGTGAACCAGTGCATTTATTCTTAAGAGTATGTCAGATCATAATTTTATAAACGATTCCTGTTAAGTCTTGGTTGCGAATTTAGCCATAAACTTTGATTTGTAATGTGTTTTGTTCTTCTCCATACCTTTAAGTATGGTTTATTTTCTGCGGCTTTGTTGCGATGAAGATATTATCTCCGGTGGATTCCAGGGATTCAGATTCGTAGATACTCGTATTAGATTTTGTAGTGGTTATAAAGTCCTTTTGAACTAATCACAGTCACACAAAATGTTTAATCTTCGTAACAAATAAATTTAGCAAATTGAAATATTTAATCGGTTGGCTTGATTTAAAAGTGCCAATCTACATCTTTTGTAGACATTGTGAAAAATAGTAAACTGTACTATATATCCATTAAAACTTTATCATTTTCTTCGTAAAAACAAACAACTCTTCCAAAGAAAAATGCATCTTTGTAAACAACACTACACCGACCGGCACAGCACCTTTTGAGTCCTCCGCCGTAAAATAACCTTTCAAAACAGCCCAGCAACTCGTCTCCCTTTCGGAGGACATCCCTTATGCAGTACACACGTGTTCATTACTTTCATCTTCCTTTCTACGAGGATGGTGTGTATTTGCCGCGGATCCAAACACTTTCCGACGCCAGCATATTTACTCTAGAAACATTCCTTTCCGGCCGCGAGCCTTCATTCGTCCCTGCCGCCCTCCCGGCCTTCGGAGGCGCGTGTATTTCGGGCGCGGCTTACGCCTCGAGCTTTCAGCCGGCCACATTTCTTGCTGGAAGTGCGGCCCCGACTCCATTTCGGGAACTGCCCGTAATGGATTGCTCCCCTACTCATTTCGACCCCGGAGCTATCTGTCACTGTCATCGCGCGATCGCATTCTGTTTCCAGGTAGCGCGTGAACCCGAGACATACGCATGGGGAGGGCGATTTGAGCGAGTCTCTTGTGCTAAATGCACTAGATTCGCGAGTGTGATGTTGCTTTTTTTTTAATTTAATGAATGTGTTGTGGGTTTTCTTAAGCAGCTACAGCAAAGCGTCCAATCCGGCATTGGTGTTAAAGTATAGGATATCATTATTTGTTTTTCTGCGTGTTGCGTAAAAACACAGTTGTACATATATGACAATGAATATAACCAGTGTTTGATTTATAAAATATTAGGTTCCGGAACGCACCCCAAATTAATTGTTATTTAAATTAAAATAGTTTTATATTTATAATATAATCTAATAATTTTTCCTGAGGTACCGGGACGCTGTTCTGTTGCGTTCCACCAGAAATCAAGCCCTGAATATAGCTAGTAATTTTCAAATCACGATCCATATTATTATTTCCTGAAATAGAAATTATAAAATTTGTCATTGAAGTTCGTGACTGCATTTGAACAGTTTTCATTATTCCGAATGAAGTTATGGATTCACTACTAGCGAAAGTTATTTTTTCCATACAATAACAGTTTGAATTATATCGTGTTGTGTAAAGAGGGGGAGTCAAAAACCAAGTATTCGTTATGAAAACTAAATCGTGACAAGATGTTTTCAAATTATATTTCTTCAAATCTTAACTGGGATAAGTCAACGTGCTACAAATATTGAAAACACATTAACGGTATATATACTGTAGGAAAATAGTCGGATTTTAATGAAAATTCACATTTATGATGGAAAATCTTACTATTGTTTGAAACATTAAACCTAACTATGATTGCCACATCATGACAAGTATTTTGGATTTCTAACATTGAATTCTGATCTCATGCACTGTATGAGTGCAATCATTCTACCGCGACAAGTCGTACGGTCTTGGAAAGGCCCGGTCACCTTGTCATTCTCGTCTAGTGTTGGCGTGGCCCAGTAATTTGCATCGTTGCGCGAACAAACACACGTAGGCGTTACCTTTTTGAGAATTGCGCGTGGGTTTTACGACCAGAGATCATGCCGTAAAAAGGTGTGGTTTAATTAAATACATTAAATGTATATATTTTATCCGTTTAGACTAGGACAATAAATAAAACGCTACATATTCGTGGACTGGGAATATTTCATTTAATTGCAAATATAGGTATTATATATTTCAGAGGAAATTTCATGTATGGAATTTACAATGATGAGAGTTTTATCTGTATTAATATCGCTAATATTTCTCGCAGTTACGAACTTTTGAAATATGCATAGTATTTACTATTTATTCTTTCCTTACAATCGAAATAAACTAGCCGATAATTCAGGACGAGTACTGCCAAACATTCAAAATTCATAGTTTCTTTGAGAGAAATGTCTGTCCCGAATGTTTACATACAAACGATATTCGAGTTTCTCTATGTAGTATTCTATTCGATAATTGTAGCGTTTTCACTGATATCTTTCCAGGATTCAAGAGTCCGCAATAACATTACGTAGAGACAGTATCGCGAGTGAAACAAATTCGTTGTCTTCATTCCGTAATGAAGTGTGCCATTTAGAATAATGTTTAGTAATGCAACTAAAAATAATCTCTGGTGACGGAATGGGCAAAACAGTTGGTCGTCATGTGCAATGAAGGTTCCAAAGTAAATATTGTGTCCTTACTTTTAAGAAAAAATGCCTCTTTAAAAAATGCTGATGTGAACTTTTAGAGTTAGAATACATTTTATGTACTATATAATTTTTACAATAATTTCTGTTAGTTTGTGTCTTTTTATTGCTTATATGCCTTTTTGGCCACTATTTTAGTCGGGATAAATGCCATTTTAACGGCCTATTTTCGAAAATATAAATGCCAGTTTGCCAACCTCTTTTAGGTAAAATGAATGCCAGAACATCCGAGCTCCATTCATCCACATCGCGTTAAGCAGTTCATCGAAACCGTTCGTGGCAGGTCTGGCCGATAAGGCTGAGGATGGCAGTAAAGAAGCCCGTCGTCACCCCCCTCCCACCGCTCCGCACTCCCCGGTCGAGACCTTCGCGCCCCGCGCGTGCGAATAAGTGGCGATGGCCAGCGGATGAAGATCGACACCCGCAGGAGGAGGAGAAGGTGGTGGGGGAAGACGGGGAGGAGGTGGAGGAGGAAGCGGAGGAGGAGGAGGAGGAGGAGAAGAAGGAGGAGGTGCAGGCAGAGGAGGTGCAGACGGATGAGGCGTAGGAGGCGGAGGGGGAGGAGGAGGCGGTGGAGGAGGGGGAGTTGGTGGAGGTTGCCGAGGGTGAGGAGGTCGGGAGGGGGAGAAGAAGGAGGAGGTTGGGGGAGGAGGAGGATGGGGAGGACGAGGCGGAGGAGGAGAGGAGGGGGAAGGGGAGGAGGCGGAGGAGGAGGAGGAGGGGGAGGAGGAGGCGCAGCTCATCGACACCTTGTGCCTGCGCGCCGCCAGCCGCCCACGGGGCCACTGGGTCACGGCGGGGTCCTGGCTTCGAGGGTCGCACGCGACGCCCTGCCTCGCCATCTGGGTCACGAGCACCCAGTCGATGGTAACCAATGATCTCCTCCCTCTTCGCGCTTTAAATCTGACCACCGATGTAGTCGTTGAATGCATGGTTTAGTACTAGTGGCCGTTTGCTAGTCGGAACCACAGAGGGATATGGAAAAATATAAGAAAAGATTACATAAATAGGAATAGGATTACATAAAAATTAAGCATTGTTGTTTTTAAATAAAGGTATAATTAGTTCACGTTGGATTAATGCCACTGGTAATAATTCTGCTCGAATGTTAACTTTTTCTACTGGTCTAGTCCTTTAAGTAAAAAACTGCAGTAATTAGTTAATATAATGTAACTATGCTAGTATCATATATTCCTTCGTATTTCCTGAATGAATTTTCTTATGAAATGTAATTTTAGGCGAAATACGCCATGAAAAATATTTCATTAAATTAATTTTATATGAGTAGTTCCAGTTTCTGAAAGGATGTAAAATATCATTTTTGAGTCAGTATTTTCTATTCTCCCGCCCCCTCAAAAAATGTTCATTGGATTTTAATTCGACTGGGTATTTTTATTCGGAATCTATAATTCCTGAGATATTAAAACACATAAATATTAACAATTTCTTTTATTAAATTTATTTCCTATCTTTGTTCTACGTGTCACCCCAGTCCACAGATTGACATATTCCTTTGGCTGTTGCTTCACGGGATTTTTGCAAGCGTAATCCATTCAGCACGCGTTCACGAGATACGCTATGCTTCGCATGACCCTATCGTCATATCAGCGAATCAATGTTTGTTTATTTATTTATTTTATGTCACATCAACTACAAAGGTTAATAGCGACATAGTGAATCAATGGATTCAGAAATAACTTCTTTTAATAATAATAATAATAATAATAATAATAATAATAATAATAATAATAATAATAATAGGTTGATTTGATAGATTGATTGATTCATAGATTGGTTGATTCATAGATTGGTTGATTCATAGATTGGTTGATTCATAGATTGGTTGATTCATATTGATTGATTCATAGATTGATTGATTCATAGATTGATTGATTCATAGATTGATTGATTGATTCATAGATAGATTGATTGATTCATAGATTGATTGATTGATTCATAGATTGATTGATTGATAGATAGATTATTATTTCTGCAGGTAGGTATACAACCTTGTGGCACCACACTACAATTTACATATTACAACTAAGAATAGTAATACACTGTCATTTTAAAGCATTTTAAGGCAATAATAACAATAATATAACAATAATAACAATAACAGCTACACACTTTACCTATACACTTTATGATTGTCCTGCACGGAATTTTTAACTAATAAATACACTGCACTTCACTTTACTTCACT
>BOPP01000174.1:387681-397826 GCA_017312745.1 Gryllus bimaculatus
CTCTCCGGGGCGCCGTGGACCCTGAAGGCCGCCGCCGCTGCGCAGGGAACCCACTTCGAAGCCCGCGCAATGGCTTGGAGAAAGGTCCCACGAGCCGCGAAAGAATGTACAACACTGTTTCTTGAAATCGAACCAAAAGAAGGTAATACCAGTCACTTTTTGACTGAGGAGTGGGAGTGGGGTACTCTGACACTTTTGGATGATTGTGTTGTTTCCGGTCAGTAATCCCGTAAGTGTGGTACCAGTTATGTCCCGGGAGGTGGCTGTGGTTCTCTCCTGCGAGATCCGATGGCGACTGGCCTTCGGTTTGCAACTCGGTTTCCTCCTCTTGGAATCTCCCCCAACGGGCCACCTTCCCTAATAGAGACAAACAATAAGCTTTCGAGCCCCACATCCGGCTGTCGCCCGGGAAAGAATGTACAACACTATTTCTTGAAATCGAACCAAAATAAGGTAATACCAGACACTTTTGGTTGATTGTGTTGTTTCCGGTCGGTAATCCCGTAAGTGTGGTACCAGTTATGTCCCGGGAGGTGGCAGTGGTTCTCTCCTGCGAGATCCGATGGCGACTGGCCTTCGGTTTGCAACTCGGTTTCACCCTCTTGGAATCTCCCCCAACGGGCCACCTTCCCTAATAGAGACAAGCTCTAACGTTTTCGAGCCGACTGATTTCCGGAGATGAGTGCTCGGGTAGTGAGTGCTCGTGGAGCGTGTGTGTGTGTGTGTGTGTGTGTGTGTGTGTGTGTGTGTGTGTGTGTAAGGACATAGACAGGTAACAAGGATGAAGAAAGAACAGATTGACCGTGGGTTCTGGTCTGGCAATTGACTGATATTAATGGGGGAAAATTCGGGAAATTACGTATTAAAGCTGACGGCCGCTCGAAGTCCCTTTCATACGGCGGCTTAATTTATCCTAGTGCTCTAGCAAGTGTCGAACATCACCACTTTCGTGACTCGAGTGATAGGACGTCTAAATCCGTGTCGCTGAAGCGGCAATCGTTTTGCCCTGAGTTACCTCAATCAATTCGACTCATTTAAAATAAATATGTTCTAACTAAACTCGTGTATAAAGTGTTTTGATATATTTATGTCCAAGATATGAAGTAAATATATATATTAATTTTTATTGTATTTTATACTGATGTAAATGTACAATTGTTATGATATGTGTATATCAGCGTTTTGCTGTCATATATAAATTTATTGAAATTCATTTGGTAGCGACTTTTCGAAAATAAGTGTGATATTGATAATTCGACATTCTTGTCTAAACCTCTCTTCATATTTCTAAAATTGTTATTTTCCCCTTCCCCCCTTACACATACGCCACATCTAGTGTTCAGTAGCTACACTGGCAATAAACGAACTGCAACTTTTTCAATGTTTCTTCTGAAACGCTACGACCCTTTATTTGTTAGTAATAATATGTTTCACAATTATTCCTTAAATTATTCTGATACAGCTCTAAACGTTTACATGTATTTTTCTTTCATCTTTATCGCGTCTGTGGTACTGTCCAATGCGATTTTCACATAGGTATTCTTATTTCCGTAAGAAATATGAAGGCAAAAATGCCTAAAGTGTTACACGCGTGGATGTCTACTTGAGCTCCAGATTTACTACACCGCCCTCATACTATAAATAGTTAAATGATGAATCAAGGCAGCAACAATGCTTGATTACCAACATTCGAAAACTGTACATTTTCGCTACCGTGCACCTTTCTTCTCATGCAAGAGCACAGGGTGTTAATCCACGGCATGTGGGTGTGTTTATTTTCTGTAGCTGGCGCGGCACTGGCGAATATTGATCATGGGAAAGTAGCTTAACACTTTCTCAGAACATAGTCCGCTGGTTAGATTGTTTCATCTCGTTCATCTTAGCAAAAAGTTAGGATACCAAGGACACGAAGAATTCAAATGAAAGTGTTTTTGTATAGTTTTTTTTCAATTATTATGAGGCAGTACGTCAATTGAATTTGTAGAGAATCTTTCAAGAGATTTTGAAATCTAAATGTGAGAGAAAAAATATTTGGTGTCGCTTAATGTTATTTCACTATTATTCGTTTATTTCATTCAAAGATCCTCCACAAATAGTCCAATTATTTGGTAGTCCAGCGAGTTTTATGGAAATTGGCGCAGCGAAACAACATTTGTTGAAGTAGAAAAACAATTAAAATAGCTCCTCTTCAAAAGAAATGTTTTGTAACTACGATAAAAAACACGAAACAGTGAGGACAGAGGCAAAACGTATTGCACGTACTCCCAAATGAAGTTTGGAACTCGATGTCGAAATGTCGAATTAATCAAAGCAAAAGACTTACATAAAGACTTAAATGTAAAATTCAATAATAGTTTATATCGATTTTTAAAATGTTTTTGTGCTTGAAGTATTTAATTACATTTAGAAAATTTAAAGTTGTATGTAGAAATATGTTGTATAAATATATATTTTATTGCTTTTGCTTGTTTTCTGATCTTAGAGCATGTAAATTATCTTTAACTAGATGGCTTTGCGCTTTAATTTAAATTTTCAAATTACATCCTCTGAGAAAAATGTGTTTTGATCCCAGTACATTCCGTCAACATTCTGAAGAGACAATACACCACAGAGTAACTAATAAGCGAATTGTTCACAATATTAAAAAAAACCTTCGAAATCTCTTCGCATTCCCCTGTTTATATTATATAACTAACGAGAACATGCAACCAAACACTTCTTTCCTAGAGAAAGTCAAAGAGAAGCTCGTATCTAGCATGCCATAGCCATTACCTTGCCTAGGGAAGATGTGAGAGTTCGAGGAGGAGAGAACAGAATAATAAAAATCTGTGCGCATGAGATTGACAGTTCTCATACTCTCCTTTAGAATGCCGCGTATAATTAGTAGTGTATTCTTACTGACGTGCTGGCAATGTCTTTAGCCTGGCGCGTGGCTGTACGAATACAACCTGAGACGTGCCGGCTTGTAACGTCTACCTAATTAAATTACATTCGACCGGAACATCGTCGTTAAAAACATTGATGTTTCCATAAAAACATCGATACGAACATATCGCATTACGTTCTGGAAATATTAATTTCCAGTCCATTTCATTTATATATTATTCTCTCTTGATTTTAACCTCGTCGTTTTCTGATACTTAAATTGACGTGTGGAATTAACAGGATGCCTTTGAACTTTTTAAAGAGTTGAGTGACACCGTCTTCTTGTCTACGTACATGAGAAAAACCTCGCGAAGTTCCAACGAGTAAACTGAGTTTTTTGTAATTTCCACCACCCTGTCACATTATTATTAGAGCAACTGGGCGTAAACTAGGAGACCCATCTTCGATTCCTGTCGCATGACTGTTACAGTAATGTATGCTTTTTTTCACAATATTTCTGTAGCCGGGACCAAATCCCTTCAGCCACAGAAAGTCAATCTCGCGTCTATGCTGCCTTGGCTGAATGCTTGCCCAGCGAAGATGTGTGAATTCGTGCAGGAGAGACCTGTGTAATAAAAGCGGCGTGCAAGACATTGACAGTTCCCATACATCCCTTTCGAACGCCGCGTGCGGGCTCGTGGGTGTGTTTCTCGCGGGGCGTGCATTTTGCCAAGGCGGGGGCCGGGCGCATGTCAGCGTGCCAGGGTCTCCGGCTTACGACCGCGCATTAAGGCCTGCAAGGGCGGGGGAAAGTGAATTCATTTAGGAGATGGGAAAGAGAAAGACGCGACATGCTCCGTCGCTGACGCTGGGGGATGATAAAGCCGTGGCTTATTGAGAGTAAGTTTCTAAAGGAAATCCCGCTTCATGCGAATACAGCAGAAGGTAGGATTCCAGATCCGTGGGATTTTCTGGGTGAATCGCGGAGTTAGCTTGTTCACGCACAGGCTTAATCTGAGTATGTGCTGCTTTTCTTCGCTTTCTTTGACCCCCAGTTCGTTTCTCCTTTAACACTTACCTTTTTACGTAGATTTTTAGGTAGCGATTGCTGGCTAGAAGAATGGCGTAAAAATATATTGTTGCTCTTCATACCATTCTCTCTCGTGGTTCACACTACAAACATTATCTGAACGTGTGCGGGATTATTAATAAGCACAGTTGCTAAAACATCCATCGTTTTTGTCTTTAGACTTCTTTGACCATATTATTTTTCTAATATCCATGCATTGTATGTTGACAGTGAACTAAACTGTATAAACCGTGAAAACACAGTGAGTCTCTATAATAGAGGCTGACGTAGGTCAGGGGTGGCCAACATTTGATATTCTATGCGCAATTTTTTTTCACATACGAGCTCAGATGCATCATTCTACTCAAGCACCTTTTTACCACTTTACGTTCATCGCTGGAGTTGGAAAACAGGAAAAGTATTATATAAATAAATAAAGTAAGTAAATAGGATATGCTTCCCTTTCAGCTAGAAAAAGGTTACCTGGACCACGCAACTACATTCATGTATGCCAGACACATGTTTATTTGATCACCAGTTTTCAATAGTGAGAATGATATATCGGACGAAAGAGTAACCATGGCGGGACCTCAATCTGTCGGAGAGTTTTCTTTTGTTCAAGATTACTACGTGGCACAGTTGTTGTGTGTATACAGAGAGATCTGAGTGTGATGGAGCTCGGAGAATGAGAACCGGTTTAACATGAAGTTCGTTTTCTAGGAGACTAGGAATTCTTTTGGCTAGGAGTTCGGGCATATCCATTATCAATCTGTAAAACAATTTACTGAATCTCCTCGCTGTATCGTGAAATTTCTGGAACTGGGGCAAGATAAATTCTAGTGCTTTTTCGCATATTATTATTTAGAGTTTAAGGAAATGCTGCCAAAAAATATTCGCATACAACATTCCCTTAAGCAATAAAAATTAAAAACCAATCGGGTTGATATATAATGGACGTTGAAATTTAAATTTTGTATTAGTGAAATTAAATTGCGTTCAACTATTCATTTTAAAGTCTTTTATATGGAAGTTTATTTTCGTCCCGTTATTTTGACCTGTTACCCCAAGTTGGTGCAAGAATGCAATGCGCCAATTATAATCTAATGTACCATGTTTGGTCAGCCCTGTCCTAGACTATTCGTGTTACGAACTGCCATAAAGTAGGGAGAGAGCTGACAAAGCAACAGCTTCATTAAAAGTAACATCCTGTTTACTGGAAACTACAAGCTCTTACTCCAATAAATCGTCGGAGAGTACAGGCAAGAGGGAACAATCGTGGGACGTGAATCGACCTCAATGACGATCGATTTCATTGAGCCGACTAGGCTCTCGCCGAGACTGCGGCGGAGACGCTGGGCAGGTTTTTGAGGCCTCACAAAGCAAGTGGAAGCTCGGTGTCACCCTTCGTATCTGGTCCACGTTTTTCCCTCTCGACCCCATTCTATGCGGAGAGCCTCTGAACTCCTTCGAACGACGTAAAAGATTATGAACGTTCATTAAATTGGGGGCAGGTATTTGTATTGACCCAGATGTGGATCAGGAGAATCGTATCTCCCCACACGCAAAAAAAGAAAAAAACCAATGCAATATTTCATAAGGAAAATAAATCACTAATAACTTTTAACAAATTAATTTCAAAAGTAAATAATATTATTAAATTATACCTAATAATTAAGATCAAAATTATATTACGTAGTAAAAAATGTATATACTCTTCGAAGTGATAAAAAATAATATAATAAATAAATTAACAATATACTAGAAAGTTCGATCCGGATAGCAGAGGCAGTAGTGCCGTGGCGCTCCCGGTTGAAGGGTCGCGGGTTCTGGCATAGCTGTGTATGTTTGTGATTATCCTTTCACCCTTCATCATCATAATCGTCTCATACTTCATTCACCCACAGCTAACAACCGTGGGTTGCAAAAAATGGATTCGGCATAAAAATGCTTGTGCGGTATAAAAATGCGTGTCATTTGCACTTGTCCCCGGGCGTATATGACTGGGCCTCAGTGGGTACTAGTGGCGCTAGAATGGCCAATTCGCAACCCCGTCCCCCAAGTACTAGGAGAAGATAATTCGATAATTAATTTTAAAAATGATTTGATCTACTGTACCTTTTACATTGTCATTTACATAGTTAATATTCCTCTGCTAGTCGGTGAAAGGAGCGTAGCGAAATTTGCGTGGTCAGACGGAAGAGCGGGCCTGATGGCCCGAGTCTCGCCACGTAAAATAAGGCATTAATTCAATTCAATTCAACATATCGTCAACGTAGCATCACACTTCATGAAACCGACGGTGGCGGATTTCCAAAACTAGCAACATAGCTAAGTCGAATTCGGCCACTGTCTGGAGGAGAATTCAGGTGGCCGGTTTCTCTGATCAGTAGTTTTCCGTGATTTCTCCGATCAATTCCAGGCAAATACCGGCGCAGTACCCTAACAAGTGGGCCACGAGCCGCGTGCCCAATTTCCTTCCGCTTCTTTGTCATATCCTCCCCCCTTACTCTCACATACTCACACTTACGTACTCTAGACTAGCACAAATGTTGGAAGCCCACTCTGAATCGCAGAGTTCCTCTCAGCTAAGCGGTGCCTCGCTGGGCCCGATGGGGGAAGTCCCCGGCCAGTCGACGTGTAGGGGAAGTCCCCTGAAGTAGACGTGTATGTCGCTGCCGGATCGTACCTTCCAGCGGGAGATGTCATCCCTTGATAAAACATTCAATAGCTCAACATTGTAGTTGCCGTGCCCGTACACGCCAATTGATGAGGCATTCAATTAAAATTATAGTATCTTGGAAAGAGGTATGATGTTATTGCTTTGAGAACTCTCAAAATTAAAAATCAAGATACGCCCCTTAATCACGACACGGAATATTTTCTTGAGTTTGATTGTATCTCGTAAGTGTTTCCCTTATTTTTTAGAGATTCACGGTTGAATATGAAAGTCAGGTTATCGGTAATGGAGCATGAAGAGTGACGAGTCACTTGCAAGTGAAGATTTTAGAGGAAGAGTTTTTCCAGTAAGAGTGACTCTATAACGGGTATTATAGCTGGTAGTAAGCACAAGAAAAAGCACTGACACGATTAGTATATGTAGTGTTTTATAGTATATTTCATGCTAGAGATAGAAGAACTTTTGTTAAGGTCCATTTGAAACACGTTCTTATAATTTTATTTTAAATTGTACATTAATTTGAAATAATGCTTATTGTGGGCGAACTAGTAACTAGTATATATAATGCTACAAGAAACTTATATTACATTGCGAAACAAAAAATATTTAGAGGTTGATTGTGTAATACGTATTATTTTATCTTTACAATAAAATTTTGATCAAACAAAGATAACTACAGTTAAAGTGGGATTTTTTCCCCTTTTTCTTTTACAAATACTTACCTTTATGTCAAAGAATGTCAAAAGATAGGAAAATGTCATAGGATTAGTAAAAGTTTTACCCTTAGCAAACTGAAACCTCGTGTTAAGATTATTAATAATTTTGGTAATATTCTATTATAAATGAATTCTAACTCGTACACTGGCAATTACTAAATAATCAGGGGGAACTCTCAGTGATGATATTCCTTTGAATCTTGGTTTTCCCTTCTGAATGCGTTTCTAGCCGCGAGGCATCCGAGATTCCAAGCTTTTCCATACCTGCTAGGTAAATTAATTGCCCTAGTCCATGCAGCCAACGCCAGGAAGCGTTAATTATTCAGTCTGATCTCTCTCCAACTTGAAACTTCCTTTCTGATCGTAGCGTATTTTTAATTAATTACGCGTTTGTTTCACATCTCCCTTGTGTGATGGACGTGAATACAATACCTTCACTAGCGAGGAAAAGAAGGGAACGCACATGCTCTGTTAGTGTTAGGTTGAGCGACAGGAGAGTGGAGGAATTTCTAACCGTCTCTCGCTCGTAAACCAGAAAGGTGGTAGTACCAACTTTCTGAGTACTGCTACCTTCCTTTCTCCCGCTATTGTGATCTCATACCTGAAATACTCCCTAAAAAGTACTTGGATTTATTTTCGTTATTTTAATATGCACTGATCCTTTCCATTTAAAAATATTCCGAACTTAAATATTGGTTTTTCTTTTACTTTAGGAAAGAGGAAAATAATATGAAACATTTTAATTCAAATTTGTGTAAGGAATACTTCAAATTGTACGTAGTTTCGTCTTATATTTGAATTATATAATATGGCACAGTTCTGATTGAAAATGTTCATTAATTAATGAATCACAAACACGTACCATCGAACCTAAGAGAGGAAACTACACAACTTTCAACTGGAAGCATGGGACGTTTCATCTCATTTTTCAGGGACGAAGTATATTTCTTTATATAAAAAAGGAACTTTTCCATCTTTGTACCCGTGAATGTCTGAAGTTGCTTTTTTTCTTTTTCGAAACATACGTGTACCGACGTGAAGTTCCAGTAACGGTGGGTTTGTGGACGGAAGTGGTGATTTTTATCAAATTTAAAGACTTTCAAACTTCTATATATCCGGTACAAGGAAATGACGCGCAATAAATTATGTGTTTCTTATTATAAAAATAAGATATACTCTAATGCTCTCCCACATGGTCCCTTCCTTCCAGCAAACAAGTAGATAAACCCAATACTTTATTTGTCGGGGAAATATAACGCTGAGTTAGTAGATAAAATGGAATTCAAAGATCATTGCCTTATCGTAAGAAGTCACATTTACAGTGTGATCACATCGACGACTTAAGTAGGACTCGAAGCAGCAACTCTACCGCAGAGCGTTTGTCCACGCTTTGTAGGCTGACAACCTTCCTTTACTTTTATGAGAAACATATGGTCCGGCTGGTTCGTGTTTCTCAAGCATAGGAATTACACCGCTAGCGATTTGCAAATATTTGCAGCGATTTGCCGTCTGTCGCAGCATGCCGGCGCGGTAGGACAATTATTTGTCGTGTGGGCGGTTGCGGTCACCTCATTCTGCATACACAACAAAGCAAAGCGTTCTTTCTTTTCCTTGCGAGGGAAGGTATGGTATTGTTGTCCATCACAAAGGGTACATAAGAAAGCAACGTATCATTAATTAAAAATAAGCTGCGCTAAGAGACAAATTTTCAAGATAGAATACGGCAATTAATTTGCCTGAGAGTCACGGTATTGTTGAGAATTAATGTCTATTGTTACTATAGGAATTATTACTATACTAATGCAGCCATGTAGGTATATAATTATGAAGTGATTTGAAGTTTCTTGTAAATCAGCATGTTACTTATAATGGCTACTTTTAATTTGAAGGTATGAATAAGTTCAAATAAAAGTGGGAAGGTCGTTATCTTGCGTATCTATATTTATTTTATTTATTCATTCATTCAAAAATTGACATAAACACATGAACAATCTCGTAGTAGACAAAGAGATCAATCTCATACTAAAACGCGGAATTTGTGATGTGAAACTTCTTATGGTGAGTAACTGCGGAGCGATTGTGTTCACAATATGCTTAATGGTTTCTATAGAATTATTCGTTATTATTATGTCATAATACCGGCAAAGAGCATCAGGGCATCAATTCATGTCAATGCAGTGCCTCTAACCGGGAAGTTCTAGGGTTCGAATACCGGCGGTGGCAAGATTTTCCACACTAGCTACATAACTAGATCGTAGTCAATCGCTGTTTGAACGAGAATTCCAGCAGCCGGCAGATATGGACAATTTTCCGTGATTTCTCCTATTACCACTAGCCGAATGCCGGAGTACTAATCTAACAACTAGTAATATCGGTGTGGTTCGGGCAATCGGCCTTCGCGATTTCAATAAAACAACCTTGAATCTGTGCCACGCATAATTTCCCGTCTGTTGTCAAAATAGTTTGTTGCTAAACAGTTTGTTTGCTTGCTTAACTTATTGTACTCAAAATTGATAGCAGTTGTTATTCAAACATCGCAATGAATTGCCCCCATTTCGTTTCGTGGTTTCGCGGCGGGTTCATTCGTCGAGTCCGTTAAGGGATAAGATCCAGTGTTTTGTTGTTATTATTTAAGGTCGCTTCAACATCTAGGTCATTAGCGACCCCGATAGCATTTAACTGTATGGTATGTGTGAAGATGACACATTGTGGTGATAGGGGGTGAAAGGACGAACACAAATACTACCCTTCCCGAGGCGGGACTCGAACCCGCAACCCTTCGGTCCGAAATCGCTACGCCACTACTGCCTTAACGATC
>BOPP01000174.1:413883-428574 GCA_017312745.1 Gryllus bimaculatus
GTCTACCGTGTCCATCGGCCGAGAGGATTCAGAGGGAAGCGGTAGATGGAGTGAGGAGGGGGTGGAGGTGTGTGGTGGGGAGCTGTGGATGAGCGAAGCGTCTGGTATGTCATGGCGAGTCGTGTCGTGGTAAGCCGTGTTCACCAGACGCGCAGATTCGGCAGCTAGGGGGAAGAGGGAGTGAATGATCGGAACATCTGATACGTCCTGGCCTGCCGTGTTCTGATCAGTCGTATCTGAGTGGATTCATAGGGTAGCGGGAGTGGATGTGGTGAAAATCTTCCCTATCTGACCTGTCGTGCACTTCTCCTGCTGGGATTTTGATAGCTGCACATGAGCTGGGATAAAAGGGAGGGGGGCGGAGGATAGACGAACCGAACATCTGAGTGTAGGGGAGATGGCGAAGCAGTGGAGTGAGGGCGGAAGAGTATTAAACGCAGTGGGCGTCTGGTGATAAGATTCGAATGCGCGAGATGTCAGGTGGATGTGAAGGGGGTGTGGATGGAAAGATGTTGGATAAGTCGGCTCATTGACTTTATCACTTCGTTTCACGTAGTAAGGAGATACAAGAGAAAACTTTCTTGTGATTCCTTCCCTGTTGGACTGTTCAGTGTGGCTATAGTTGGTTTTTTTATGTGTCCTCATAACTGTGAACATAAATGTTGTAAAGTTAACTCGACATCTTGAATTTATGGATGACTTGAATTTTTCTTTCAGTTCACTTACTCAAAATCCACGATCTTCAGTAATTAACTTTGATAATTCAAAATATTTCAGAACTTGTTTTTTTTTTTTTACTTTTTTTCTTAACATTTTTCTCTTGTTAGAGATCAGTTATGGAGGTGGAATACATAAACACTTTTTTCGAAATGAAATTATATATTAGTTGTGCAAAGTAACTAACAGTCAAACTTAAAATGATCGAGACAGTCTAAACCAGTTCTATAGACTTGACACTGACCAGCATTGAACCTAATGTCGGAGAACATTACAACCCCGAGGTAAAGTCGGCAGGTCCCTTTAACATAGCAGAAATAAATGCCAGGAACCTGCCTGTTATTAGACTGCATAGCTGTGGGGAGGCAGTTGTGCTGTAGGACGTGAGTCATTGTCTGGCGAGGGGGAAAGAAATGAGAATGTCGGTAACTATGGAGTGCCATAAGGACGCTACGCGGCGAGGATAGGTGCTTAAACGATTAGGACAGGCGGGTGGGAGACGGGAGAGGGGGATGGCAGAGCTGCGAGGGCGAGGCGCAGAACAAGAGACTGCAGCGGGTGGTTGGGCAGCGAGTGAGGCGTATCGCAGGGTCTCCGCTGTGGTCACCGCACTGTGTTCCGGAACGCGACGCGATAAACCTTCGCGGTATCGGACTTTGAACCTCACCGCCGCTCTGCTACTTATGAAGGTGTTTTGTGACGTCGTGGATGGCTTTAGTGACTGCGTGTTGGAATTTAGAACCTTTTTGTCTGAACAAAGAAGAAGAGAAAGAGGAGTGGCACTTGCGTTGGCCGTAGATTGTTGGAAGAATACACGTATAATACTGATGTTCTTGTGGTATGCAGGAAGTATTTGAGCGCCCAGTAATGTCGCATTGCTTTTGTTTTGTTACAATTAATTTATTGTAACACCCATACAGCTCTCCTATTGTATAGGATGCACAGATAAAAAGCCTTTCACGGTGTACTCAGATTCTGATCTCATTGTTGCAAGAACACGGATTATGTGAAATTCAAAGGCTTCAATCTAAGGTTGAAATCTATAATATACTGAAATTATAATATGCTAAAAGGAGAGTTTTAAATGAATACTTAATAATAGAACAGCAATCACTGTTTTGTAACGAATGGAAGGATGCCCGAAATTGTAAAATTGGCATCCATAGTTGAACAGACATGCAATACTGCAACAGACATGCAATACAGGAGAATTGAGTTTTGGATTTCGACGAATGATCTATTCTAAGAATCCAAAGAGGAAGAGCTGCTTTTAATTTAACAGGTTTGTGAACATTTTGAAAATTTCTTACCGATTTAAAATATAAATACTGAATTTTGTTCATGATTTTAAATAGTGAAACTATCAAACATCTTCATGCGTTCCCATTGAAAAAATCACCCTACGAACGTTTCGGAAATTTGCATTTACAACTATATTCATAATTCATTGTTTTGTAATCGTAGCAATCCCGTAATAAGACACCTACAATGTTGTTTGTTTTTTTTTGGGGGGGGGGGCGCTGCATTACTTACAATTCTTTTCGGCGGTTATTAGAAATTGTCTCGATAAAGGGGAAATCGGCTCTAAAGAGGATTGGAAGGGGAAAGAAGGATTACGCGCAGAATTGCCCATTATATGTGGCTCTAATGTGTCATCTGACTAGAAGTGATCGTAATTAAAATAATATGAATACAATTGACTGGTTTCGTATTAATTAATTCTAATGATTGTCTTAAAACATAAGATACTTAAAATGACAGGAGCCGCCTATCACCGAATTAAATAATATTTTTTCCAATATCTTATTTACTGTTACGTCTTTAACACGAGTCCTTTCGTGCGCATTCGCAGTGTCTGCGTAAGAAAAATTGAAGAACGGACCACTCCGGGGCGCACAATCTCAGCGGGAGGCAGCGCCCGGAGCGGCCCTCTCGTGTGCTGGTCTCTCCGATTTCCTTTTGAAACCCGACCCCGCCTCTTTTTCAGAACAGGTTTACGCGACGTATCCAGTTCGCGGGTGCAGATAGCCACGTGTCAACGCCCCCGTGGCATGCGCCCGCGACGGCCGTGCGTGCCCTGCCCCCCATCACTCAAGCTATACGACCGGCGTGAGCACATGAGTGCGGCGCTGATTGTTGTCTTGGGGTACGCCGCGCCGTGGGATGAGGCTGTGCCGTGGCGCAATATAATGAGGCCCATCAAACTGTCGCTAGTTCGTGATGATATTGGAAGGTACGCAGGTTAACATTTCTAATTGAAAGAGTATTCCATGAATGGATTCAGAAATCGCTGCAAATTTACAACTTCCATTTCTTTCAATCTATTTACCTGAACACAGGGTATCTTGCTTGAATGTAGACACTGCTGGGCCTTGCACTTACGAAGATTTCAGCTCTAAACGAGGAACTGAAGAGTCAAAAGTAAGGTTTATCGCATTATTCGTATTTAGTGTGAGAAATTATTTAAATAAGGCAGTTTTCTTATTTAACAGGGAGATGGACTTGACAAGATAATTTATGTCATATATAAATTAATTTACTTTATAATTAAAAACTATTAATCAATAAATTAAATTTTTTGTTTCATATGTGCTTTGATTGTTGTATGTGGTTATATGTAACTTCGCATCTATATCACATTAACAGTTATCTGGTACAAGGTTGATAAAAGGAAAATTTGAATGCCATTTTATTAGAGCGTTTACGAGAATGCGTAATCATATTCGTATTGAAGGGAATAATTGAATTATTTTGCCCAAAGGCGTCGAACAGGAAAAAGGCTTAACAAGCACTTATTTTTTCAGTGTCATTTAACGAATACAGAAATAACAATCACCGTTTTCGAGGAGGATTGAAGAGTAATTTGTTGGGAGATTTGGTGAGATAAGGTCATAAAGGAGAATTTGAAGATAAGTCATCGTGCGTGTTGGTCTTTGGTTGCGTGCGTGTAGATACCAGCAGCTTGTAAACTATCAATATACCATCTCTTCCGGAATACGGGTTATATTTTCTGAAACATAAATTTATTAATTTTTGAGAGGGAAGCTTCTATTGTTCATTTAAGTATGTAACATCGTAATAACATACAAAAACAAAAATGTTATATGGCAAGCACTAAATATGTGTAAACAACGAAACTATTTAGACGCATCGTTTATTGTTGTTCAACATGCGTAAAGACATGAGTAAACTTGCCCATTCAGGTTTTTGAAATTTTCAGATTGTGCGTATCTTAGCTATCGCACGTCGTATAATACGTAAGTAAATGGCTTAGTACTAAGGCGATTTTGTTCTTGGAAGCAAACTCCATTTCATTATCGTATTGAATTCACGAGACACACACTACGGTTAATCTTTTTCTTCGTCGACCGTAAGTACATCTATTGTTCGTCATATGTTTTGTCTCGTAAATTAATTAAGAAGCGAGTCCTCACATCACGCAACATATTACACCACATCCCTTTCATTTGTTCCTTTTTGAACGCGAACAATGGCGGAGGCCTTTCTTCTGCCACGGCGCTTCTGTGTCCAATGCAGCTATTTGCATTTCAACCCGACCGACCCAGGGCTTTGCCTTGGCGCTTGGGATATTGACCTTGGTATCTTTTATGCACCCCGTGCGCAAAAATAGGTTTTCCTTGCGGCTCCTTCTAAATAATTACATGCAAATTTTAAGCGGAGCGCTCCATTTGACCGTGGAAAAAGGAAGAAATGAATGCATGGCGTGATAAGGCGGGCTACCACGACGCGGAGGCGAGACTGCCGAATGCAAATCATTGGCGGCCGTCTTTTATCCGAACCCCCTCCCCCCCACCCCCGCACACATTCGTTCGAGGTTCACGTTCGGAGGTCACGACGACCTCAAGAGGCCCAAGAAGAACGTGCTTGTGGAAGTGTCACGCGCGTGCCATTTTGTCACGCGTGTGAATGGGTGGATTGGGCTGGCTTGCAGAATCGAAACTTGTGGGACACGCGCCCGGTTTGCGTGATCGTGGCGTCTCGGACCGATTCCAACGTTCGTGCTTCGACGCTGATATCGATTGAGAAATGTTGTGACTGATTTTTTTTTTTTTTGGCTGAGCAGAGGAACAGATAGAAGAACTCGTTTTGGATGGTATCTCATTTCGCGAAGTCACTACTATAGTTTCCTTTTTCGCAAAAACTGACAATTTATGTGCTCTCCAACAATTAATAAAGTTTTTTGGTTATTTCCTTTTCTTTTAACTAATTTCAAAGTGGGCATAACTTCTTATTTTTTCTAGGTTCGGAAAGTATACAAGCAAATGGCGTTTATCAATGTATTTTGTAAAGTGAACATGCTTTCAAACACTTTAAATTATTTCCAAATCATATGACATATGTTTTCTCTTATCATCCTTACTCTCCAGTGTCAATGAAAATGCTTAATGACGTTTCTATATTAGCAGCATTTTTCAAGTGTTTTACGGAATGAACTGAAGATGACAAAATTAAGATATAAGTTGACGAAATTTTTTTGAAAACGATTTATTATACGAAATTTACATGATATTGTACGTTGTATAATTAGACATTTTTCAGCACCTACTGCATACACGCTTGTCAACCTGAAACGTACTTATCATGGCTTCAAAGCGTAATTTGTTTATGCACATTTTCGGTCGTCTTTGAATCTGGATGTATGGGAAATACACATGTTCATGGTAGAATCCTCAAACACAAAGTGAATGATTTTCCTGATGAGGAGAGTATCTTCCGAAACGTCTTATTTTTTCCGTAGACATAAACGTAAAGGAAATTTCATGGCTCCTGTAACTGCGAAAAATAAACTTTTAAAAAACGTGGATATCAAAAGATGCTTCACTATCTTTACTACTAAATAATGAAAGTCTCCCAAGGGTGCAATTCGTCTCCTTCACCCTCGGATTCTTCGTAATTCCTCTGAGACGTCTGCTGGGAGTGGATGAGGTAACAGCGCTTCCTGACGCCGCGTCTCTCGTGAGACAGGAAACAGCAGACGTAAAACGGACGACTCCCTGGAGACCGCTACGCGAAGAAACGACCGACGGAGGGGGCGTAACCTTTCGCGTTTCCTGATCTCCTCGTAATTACACTCGCTTTATGGATTTAATCGCGACCTTGAAACGGGGCCGGCTTCGCTTTGTGTGGCTGTTTTTGCGTGAGAGCACTGCTTCTCTGAAGGGTTTTGCAACCCCGAACTGTTGCCGGTGGGGTGGCGTGTACGCGATTCCTGTAATTAGTGAGCCACTTCACAGGTTAGGTCGTTAAACTGCAATGAAAATTAATTTACATTTTTCTCCGGGATACATATCGTAAAACGATTTCAAAATAAAAAAAATCATGATTTTGTTGCCTTGTTTTAGGAGAAAAAATACAAAAAATGAGAACGTATGCAAGTCAGATAACTTGTAATGTAATGTGTAATAAATAAATTGCAAGTGACCCTAACTATTGATTGTCGTGATGTTGGTGCTGTAGAAAGGATGCGAATTTTTTCTATTTGAGATACGTATAAACTATCTGATTGTGGCGTCGCTGACTCAGTGAACTATTTTAAAAGTATTTTCATGAGTTGAATTTTTTAAAAATTGATTTAGTTTTGTTCAAATGAGTTCTTTCTTACATTATTTGGCATAGGACTTACCAAGGAATCGTAGTAGCTAATAATGTTATACTTCTGATCAAAAATGTTCAACACCTTGCATCTTACCTTCATACCTTACCTTCATATAAAGTGATAAAATTCCAAATTTAAAATTGTAATCGCCGTAAAGAAACCTGTAGGTATGGATAATGCGAATAGTTAGAATTTAATTCATCTATATTTTTACGCTCTTTTGCTATTATGCACAAAAATGCACATAAAATATCACCTGTAAGCTGATCTTCAGCATTGTTCTCTAATCTTAATGTAAGGTCATTCTCAATTAGTTCCGAAAATTCTGTTACAAAATCTTCTACGTTTCATTTTTCCCGGATTTTCTTAACATTTCCATACTGTTGTTCCGTAATTTTTTGAAGAGTTTAAAACTCCATAAACTCAGTGTGATTTGTAGGAGACTGTTTTGTATGTTTTTATGAACAAGGTGTTAATTAAGTTTCATAAGAATACGTTTTCGAAAATCAGTAATTACACGCTTAAGAACGTAAATGTGCAACGTCGAGTACGCATGTGAGTTCGTTCTCTAACATTACTCACTGTTCTTTGTTTTATCCGTATTCACTTAACGTTCTTCAATTTACTTAGTCCCGACTGTTCAATCGCATTTATGTTCTTTCATTGTTATCCTTGGATACTACTAAATGGTTTAGTTTAGGATACCTTTTTTTAAAGTGTTGAATAATAAATGGCACATATTGGTATAAAATGAACTTGTGCAACGAACAATTTACTACTACGGTCATTGCACAAACGTTGACTAATCAGACTAAAGGATATTAGTCACCCCGATATTACGAATAAGCTTACGCCGTGAGCGCAGGCTTTCGCGCTGCGGGCGGCTAGCGCGGCAGGTTGGCAGGGGCGGGCACCGGAAACGCTTCCGGCCCGACTCGCGTGTCGCAAGCCAGGCGTGCCGACCTGCGCCCTCCCGCCCTTCCATGCCTATCGCCTACCTCTCTCTCTCCCTGCCCCCGCCCCGCCCCCGCCGTCGCCACGCCCGCTTCGGTTCGCACCGCGACCTTGCCCCTCCTGCTGTCACAGCGCACCGCGTCTGCTTTTCCCACCGCAGGCCGCCGCCGCTCCCGCCGACTGCTTCGCCACTCTGAATCACGCCCACGCGACGTCCAACGAATGTGCGCGGACGCTCTCTGAAATTTATGAATCTGGGAACATTGCGGCTTAGGTGGCTCAGGGTGTCAATTGATTCGGTTATTTCAGAAACCCTTCAAACGCCAAAATCTAGCGACGGATTATTGTCCCAAGAGGATAGGCACATAGTTTGATGCATATTTATATGAAAAGTATTCATTTATCAACTGCTTTAATAAATAAAAATATTTTGAAATCAGGTAAATTGGGAGACTTTTTTCTCAATTTTTCGGAATGAGGAAATTGGTGTTTGACGAATTTATGAAATAAACGATTCAATTGATGTCACTGTTTAATCTCTGACCGGGAGGTCCTAGGGTTGGAGTCCTGACGGTGGCAGGATTTTCTACAGTAGCTATATGACCAGGTCGAATTCATCCGCTGCTCATTGGGGTAAGATATCAAAAATCTGAGCAAAATATCAAAACCAAATTTGCAAATTTCCAATTGTAAATTCATCTAATAACAAATTAATTGTATCATTTTGTATAAAAGTTAATTATTAATTAAATATCTTTAACCGGTTTTTGTAAAGTATTGTAATACACATTAACATTGCACTCATTATCTGGTTTTTGGTCCATTTTGAATGATGAAAATTGCTCGAAACCGAAAACAGCTGCTCCCTCAAAGGCCGACTGGTTATTTAAAACACCAGGCGAATGCCGGAGCAGTACTCTAACAAACGGACCGCGCACGGTCTTTCCTTCCTCTTCCTTGTCCTATCCTCTCCTCTTACTTACACACACTTCACGTCCTATACCACTACAATTGCCGAAAGACTGGTTGGTAACTCTGACCTTCTGCCGACAGGTGGAAGATACCTGGTTCGGGTAATCCCGCAAGCCGATGGGTAGGTCGGTACCGGACCTCACCGCCCACCGGGGAAATCACCGCCACCTCCCGAAAAATGCACTACACTTTCGGAGCGAATGGCTTTAGCGGTTGACGTGCCCGGAATCAGTAATCAATCAATTAACTACGGATATGCGATTTTCTCGCGCCTCTCCTTTATTTTATAGTCGAACATCACAAATGAACAAGACGATCGGTTGACTTAGCTACAGCGATTGCCATGAGAGGAAATATCAAAAATGTCCAGTTTCAAAAATATTTATTTTTTTCTTTCTTTCTTTTTTTATTCCGTTTTCTGAGTTTATTGCTCTTATTTGTTTCTGTGCCCGTAGTTTACTATATGACCCTTCTACGTATTTATTCCTCAAACATCCTTTCTTAATCGTTGTACAATGCTATTCTCTAGTGAGTTGATTCAAGTTCTCTTCCGTTTTCTTTAATTCGTTTTATTTCACTATTTTTTGGTTTATATTTTGTAATATCCGTCCCCTTTTTCTGATTCTTACTTTTTAATCTTTAACGTCTAATTCAAATTAAGTAATAAACGAGAAGGTTAAACAGTCGTGATGTAACGTTTAATACAATCATCCCTCCTAACACACCTCAACCACTTCTTTCCTTCTCCTCATAATAATATTTACATTATCTTGTTATTCGAAACCTTGATTTAATCCCTCTTATCTTCCCTGATTGGTTTCCTACCTATTTGTAACGCGCTCCTCTATACAGGTTTACAAGTTATTTCATGAGGGTGCATGAATAGGCGTCGGAGTGATGTCATTGGTTTCTCACGTAGCGTGGCAACTGCGCCGGCTGCCTTGCCTGAAGACTGTTTTTTTAGCAAACACGCAAGAAGTGATTTTTCCTTAAGCTTGTTCCCACCGTAAGCAGCGCTATTACATCCGAACAGTAAACACAAAGAGCCGCACTTGTTCTGGAGGTCAGAGCAGAACAGGATCTATGGAGCTTGGGAATAGGCGAAGTAAAAATAAAATTAGGGTCAACCCTGCGAGGTAAAATGTTTCACATTGTTTCAAATGTTTCACATCTACCACTTATTATTGTTGATTACGCGTATATTTTCTGTCTGTTCGTCTCGGTATCATGAATTATATTCTTGTATACATCATGTTGTATTTTGTGATGTATAAAATATGTGTCCGGAAAGGTTGCCTTGCGGCATTTGGCACTTGATATGCTTTTATTCATCCGCGTCGCTAGCCCCTTCCCGTTTATAAGTTTTTTTTGGAATCCTGCGGAGGGAGAAATTGACTTTAAACAATCACCAACTGGAACCATCGTCGTATTCCCATCGAAATACTGCCGAGTGCAAACAAAATTAAATTGGATTATTATATAAGGAGACATATCCATTGATCGGCCCGTGTATTGGGAATAAGGAGTGGTATGTGACGAAATGTGATCGGGCGCGGCCCGTGACACGTATGCTACGGCAGCCGCCTCGAATTTGTCGCAGGAAAAAACGGAAACGGCCGATCAGAGCATTAATTCTTACTCAGGCAACGGTCGGCTTCGACCCAATAAGTACATAGCTGTTCAAAGGGTAGGCTTCCGCGACCGGAGTCTGAAGCGTTTTGCCCTGAGGAAGGTTGCAAAACGATGGCCGGAACGTTGGCAACTGCGCCAAGTGTCTATATGGCTGTTGTGCAAAATCTTGCCACCGCCGATACTCAAATCGAGGACCTCCCGATCTTCGAAGCTTCAGTCACGGACTCGCAACTACATACGCTAATATTGGTTCTCATGGGAGTACTAAAGAGTCGCATACAATGCCGTAACCAGACGATAACAAGGAGGAAAATGGGTGTCAACAACGGATGTCAGAATAAAATGCAAAATAATTGAAAGAAAATTGTATGTTTCAAGTACTCTTGCTACATAGATATAGTAATATGTTACAATCATTTTCTGCAAGTTTTTAATAAAATAATTTTCATTACTTATGAAAGTAACCTTCCCTGTTTATTTATTGGAAAGTTTTACTTTGCCGTACACGACATACAAAAATGTAATGGCAATATAAAACAACTGAGAGCTGCAAAGTGAACAAAATCTTGTGGAGACTTGAATTAACATGGCTGCTGCGCGTATTGAGAATGGCCTCAAGAGCATAATATACTTGTATGTTTTCATGAATTCATTTAAAAAAAATAACTTACGCTAGTCATACGGTAGTGGCTTTGGCGTACTCAATTTAAAATAACGGACTCGGCTCCTATCCGTCTCATTTATATCATCTATATCATCTCGTTCATCAACATTTCATTCGTACGTCATTGACTCACTTTTTGTATTAGTTACGTAAATAACTATTTAGTTTTTGTTCTTTGGCTGAGGTATAAATATTTGAACATTTTTTTTATACTTGCCGGCCTTTTCGAGAAGATATTGATGGCTACGTCGGTGTGTTTTTTTTTGAATAACTAGTTCGACATTCACTAGGTTGTTTCAAATGTCATTATTTCTGTATATCGACAGATAATAAAATATGATTGTAGCATCTTCACTGCCGGTATACTGAATGCCATCTCAAAAACATCTACAGCTTTTCGGCAGGCAATCTGGGCACACAAAAAAATACATTCACATTTCGCACGACAAATCATAAAAAAAAGCAATGAAACAAATTAATAATACAACAAATTTCTGGTCGATTACAATCCTTGGCTTGCTTTGAGGTACCCGATGTTTTCTGAAGAACGAGATACTAGCTCCACTTCCTTGTCGTGTGTCTCACTCGCTTTAAACGAACATGGAAGTTCCTACGAAGAGATAAGACATGTCGGTTCGAATTGTTTTGTAAACGTCCGAAAAGCGTTCAAAGACGAATCTCTCACTTAGAATTAAGTGGTCGTAATAAAATAATTCCTAAACTATAAAAGAGTAACTCCTTGCCTAAACAAGGATAAGGGTAAAAGTGGAGACAGGACTCCGAAAATCAAAATTTCCAAGAGACTGGTTTTGTCCCCCATAACTGCGTACTACGTAAATAGCTTAAATTTATTATTTTTCATGTTAAAAGTCCAAAAATAATTTACTGTTATGTCTTTACATCTCTCTTCTAAAACTAAGTGTCTTAGTTTCCCGATTGGATTCCGCAGTTAGGTTAATAACCAAATGTTAATAAACCTGCAAATTTGATTAACTTCTCTCAAAAACATGTATTTCTTGAACATACAGAATTTTTTTTAAACCAGATGGGAAATAGCTCTACGATCCATCATTGACCCCTCCCCCTCGCATCGGTATGCGACTGTTGAATGCTGGAGAGAGACCAGCTTCTGTCCACTGAGCCAAGTCCTCCCTGCAAGGCCAGACGTTTTCACACCTGATGGTGGTGGGCGCTGTGAAATTCCGCGCCAAGTGCACCGCGCTCCGCTTCACGGCGGTGACTCACCCACCGGTCCGATAACAGCCGGCGCTCACTCGGGCGCCAGCGCGCTCCCACGACACAGCCCATGTTTGGCTGTGCCTGGGAAACGACGTACGCCTTCAAAGCAAGAAAATCATCCACACACTGTACAAGTGCCGGTCCGGATGGCCGAAATCTGACCGAAGGTTCGCGGGTTCGAGTCATGCCTCGGGCATGGTTGTATTGTGTTCGTCCTTTCACCCCCTATCGTAATCATATCGTGTCACCCTCATAGTTACCGTACCGTTAACGCAATTGTGGTCGCTAATGACCAAGAAGTTGATGCGACCTAACAAAAACAAAACAACTGTACATTTACAGTGACTCCTCTATTTAAAATACGTTAAGAAAATATGACGGTTATGTACGATTTGTAAGACACTATCGACACAAAACCCTGAGGGCACTATAGCTAGATAGGAATAGCCCTTTATGAATCTAGCAGATTTAAGTGCAAAAATTTACAACTTCGTATGTTGTGATGTGAGCGAGGTAAAGACAAAACACCTTGCGCATTCGCAAACCTCGATAAACTGCGACACACGTTATCATCGTGCTTAGTTGGGAAATGACCTGCCATCGCTTTCTTTTCTTAATGCTTCATTAAATGGCCAACAACATTTTTGAGCCCCTCTGAGCACTTTCATCCTTTAATTTTCTTTACTTACATATGTCATATTTTACGAGTAAATAAATGATTGATACACTGAGGGGAAGGAAATTATTACTAAAGGAATAAGTAGTAAGTACATATGATTCTATGTTCACATACAGGGTTGCCAAATGGTTCGGAGAGCTTTTTTTTCCCAAATGACATGCATCAATTCCCCAAATTGTCAGCTTGAAAAGGGAAAATCAGGAATAGTTCCTATTTACATAAATGAAATGTTTAACTACGTAGGGCTATGGAGGCCGCCTCCAAAATTTTAGCCAAAGAGGCATACCCTTCCCCCTCCTGTGTGCACAACTGTGCTAATACATGGTATTGAAACACTCCATTGCTCCGAAATAACACGACACTACTCGTTTTCGTTTTCTTTCCCGGTGTAGCGATGTGTAGTGACGTGTAGTGTTGTTCGGTGTTTGTCGCGTGTCGATGCGACGTCGATGTTTGTTTCGCCCCGCTGCCGCCGGGAGGCGCTGGGGCGGCGGAGGGCGTGGCCCTCCAGGCGAGCGCGCCCATGCCGTCCGTCTCTGTCAGAATGATGCATTTCCCAGAGCCACTTGATAGCTTCTCCCGAAACAGCGACAGTGAATCATTTCGAATTCTACGGTGGGAGGGGGGACATCTAGAATTTGGCGCTTCGTGATATTTGTTTCCTAGTGAGTCTCGTGTTCAAAGAAGTAGACACTAGTCACGAAACTTGCTTCAGAAAGGAAAACAACAAAATTTGTTCATTAACTTCAATGGTTTAATGAACAGAACTGAAAGATATTCCCCTTTTTATTGCCATTGCTATTTCAATCTAAAACTGTATTGGGACACGTATGATTTAGGCAGTACAATATGCGTTACATTTTTGCATCTACTGTCAAGATGATTTCAACTTACAAAATGCATCGTGTTAAAATATGTGAAATTTACTTCTATTGACAATGAATATCTTTTAGCGAATTCAGTTTCAAAGTTTTAAAGACAAAAGGAACTGTATAGTGGAGAAATAACTGAGATATTTCGAAAACGCCTTTCTATGAATGTGTAATAGCTAATATAAATGTCGTATTTAGTTATCTTTAAATCATTCCCTTTTCATTTTACAACCCAAAGTAGAAGTTCAAGACATTTCATTTTGTGACAGACATTAGTGTAAGATTTTAATACGTCTATTAAATATAATTTACTGAATAATATCATGTATTTAATTATTTTTCATTAATACAGTTTTTACAAAATGGCGAATGACTACAAAAACAGTTTCATTACGTTGGTTTGTGAAATTTCTTTTACATGTTTTTTCTTATTATTTGTCTGAAAACATTTTGTAGTTGGGAAAGTATGTATTCCTGAAACATAGCTTCTTAACATTTGAAGAATATAAAGCTCACAACACTGTGAATTGAAAATGATTTCTTTTTCTACTTCTTTACTATCATCAGAATTATCATTATATTATATTACACAATCCGAAAGAATGGAGTCTTGAATTTCACAAACCACCGGTATGCAAACAAGCTTTGCAGCCTCACTCTCATATTTGCGTTCTTCATTCACTCTCCTCGCAGGATGGCGCTTCCCATTGCTTACTTACTTAGACGTTGAATTAAGAATTAAAATCTTAGACTAATGGCTGTCACAAAATGCAATGCTTTGAACTTCCAATTTTGGTCGTTAAATGAAAAGAGAGTGATTTAAAGGTAACGAATGTGCGATATTTGCATTAGCTACGAGACATTTATAGTTACGCGTTTTCAAAATATCTCAATTATTTCTCCGCAATACAGTTTTTTTTGTCTTTAACACTTTGAAACTGTATTCTCTAAAACTATATTCATTGCGAATAGAAGTAAATTTCACATATTTTAACATGATGCATTTTGTAAGTTGGAACTATCTTGACAGTAGAAATCTCCACCCGCGCGTTCGTTCAGCGCTTCCTGCTGAAGCGTCCCGTCTTTCCAGATCGCTATTGCAAGTATTTGTTGAATTGTGCGGAGCATCCGGGTGGGTGAAACCGCGCTCTAGTTTGCATATCGCCCGCCCGCCCGCTCGTCGGGTGTTCACCAGCCCCGGAACCCGCCGCCCGCGCCGCCGCGCGCGCGCCCGCCGCCGCCGCGCCCGCCCGCCCCCGCCCGCCCGCCCGCCGCTCGACGTGCCGCCGCCCGCCGCCCGCCGGCCGCCCAGCCCGCCGCCGTCCGCGCCGCCTCCGCCCGCGTC
>BOPP01000174.1:451795-471391 GCA_017312745.1 Gryllus bimaculatus
CCGCCACCGCCTTACCTCCGCCTCTGCCTCCGCCGCCGCCGGGCGCGAGGACCGGTCGGCCCGTGCTGCGTGCCCGCCGCGCTGTGCCTCCGCCCCCGTCGCCGCCGCCGCCGCCGCCGCCCGCGGCTGGAAGGCCAACCCAGTAACACAGAAGTGGAAGCTGCGGATTGAGTCACCGCTGCGCGGAGGTCGCGGTGCCGACCGGTGTCTGCAGGGCGTCTGCTCGTCCACACGCGGTCGCCCCACCCCGGCGCAACAGGCGGAACAAGCGCGCCGTTACTTCAACACCTTAATATCATGACATTCTTCTGTTTTTCTTCATATGTGAATATTTGAAATGTCAAATCTAAATAAAAATGTTTAGTGGATAAGGGATTCCAGAAAAGAATTTGTCTCCCCTTCTCGTTTTAGATTGCGCATGCCTCTTATTGTAAACGATCAACGTATGAATATTAATACAGTGTGACCATGCAGGAATAAAGGCAATTTTCTTCAGGCGTATGTACCATTTGAAACGAATTATTTTGCAATTCAGGAACATTCCCAAGACTGATGTGCGTGGGTTATATGGTTCTGCCCATCTAAAAATATGGTTGATATACAACTGAAGATAAAAAACAAGTAAAAAAAAGTGATGGTGTCCCTTTAAGAAATTTCTCCTACATTTTCGCGTTGCTAACCTTCAATGCACCACTAGTTCTTCCTTCAGTTAGCAATTCCATATAGCGCTACTACGGCTTCTTCAGGGCAACAACCTGCAAGAAAATGAGTGGCCTGTGGGCAGTCATACGGATTCATCACCTCCTCTGCCGAGTCGACTACCGGTTCTTGGGTAATTGCAGCCGCGCGAGGGAGGTCTTGAGTTCGAGGAAGTGCAGAGAAACTGTTCTGCGGTGGCACGTCACAGCAGAGTGCTCTCGAAAATACAGCCCCGGTTCGCTTTTACTTACAAGAGTACTTGACATTCACGTTGGCACCAGAATCAGGAAGTTTTGTACACGTACGCAGGTTTATAATCAGAATTTTCGAATCTTAAGAGAGTCTCGATACTTTACTATTTATTCTTCACCTTATCCATTCAATGATCACTTTACATTCCATTTACATTCCTGTAACTCAGAATATAATAATGGAGAAGACCAGAAATCCATTCTTAATTTTCTTTCTTTCTCTCTCTCTCTCCCTCTCTCTCTCTTCCTCTCTCTCCCTCCCTCTCGCTCTCCCTCCCTCCCTCTCTCTCTTTCCCCTCTCTCTTTCCCCCTATCTCCCTTTCATACACATAAACACACATCACAAATGGTAAAACTTATTTTAGTTATATTTATATTATTGAAGTTTACTTAATTTCGCAATTTATTTTCCAAATGTCTATGGATACTTCAATGAAGAACATAATCTTGTACTAATACGAGAACATTCAGTGACTTAACGAGATCTATTGAATAACGTAACATTTTTAGCCTTTTGAAATTAAACGTTCGTTTTAAGGCATACTTCTCAGTTGTAGTGGTTCACTTCGAAATAAATTCGCATTCTTAGAATATGATGAATTATTTTCATTTGAATTCAACAACAAATGCGCTCGGTTGGTGCAAATTCCTTCTGTGCTTTTTCAAAAAAATTAAACTAATTATAGTTTCTAGTATCAAAAACATTTGACAATGAGAAGGCACCGAGGAGTTTTTAGAGGAACGTGAACGAGTGTACTACGTGAAGTAAGCTAAGGTCTCGATGTAATTGGAATGTGTGTGTAGCCTGAAGTTTCGAATTATTTGGTATCAAATCCTAGACCTGCTTTAATTTTCATCTGATCCTAGGAACAAGTGACGGATACTGTGTAGGCGTTTGATACTTTGGAGGCGTTTGATTCTTTGTAGGCGTTTGATTCTTTGTAGGCGTTTGATACGTTGTTGGCGTTTGATACTGTGTTGTCGCTTGTTACTATGTAGGCATTTGTTACTGTGTAGGCGTTTGTTTCTGTGTAGGCGTTTGTTTCTATGTAGGCTTTTGTTTCTGTGTAGGCGTTTGTTTCTGTGTAGGCGTTTGATGTGTAGGCGTTTGATTATGTGTTGGCGTTTGATACTCTGTAGTCGGTTGATAGTTTGAAGTTGTTTAATACTTTGTAGTCGTTTGATACTTTCTAGGCGCTTGATACTTTGTAGGCTTTGTACTTTGCAGGTGACCATGAAACAGACAGTGGGTAGAGGCCTGTAGGCGACAATGCTCGTGGGCGATCTTGGCAAGCCGCGTGACGCCCGGGCGACACTCGCCAAACGAACGCCATCGCCGCGTACCTGGCGTCGTCGTTACTGCAGAAGAGATTTTGCTGCGTTCGCCAGACTTCCCCGTTTAGGAAGAGCGTGTGGGTTCAAACGCCGAGAGCCTTGGCTGGCGTTTTCGAATCGGCGAAAGTGGGCAACTGAGTGTTGCAAACAGAGGTGTGATGTCGGCCTTCGTTGTTTTGTTTTTCTACCCTCTTTTCAAAACTTTTCTTGGGTGTAGAAGTCGGAATATTTTCTCTTGATGAAGCAGAGTCTTTGGTGTCATGTACACAGTGTTGTAATGCGTATGCAACCCGTTAATTTACTACTTAAATATTTTTTTCACGTTTAATCTCGTACAAAATTACTTTTTCTCGCGTTTGAGGCTTCTCATCATATTGGGAGGCGCTGATTATACTACCTGTGTATTATTTTTGCTGCTCATACCTGAGAGACCGATTCCACATATTTATCAAGAGAAAAAAGGAATTCTGTCCCGAACTTTTCTATGCCTAAAAGGTCAAACAATTATTTATCTAAAAGTGAAGATATGGCACTTAAGGGACAATTAAATGTAAATTGTATGATTGCATCTCTGGTATTAACCGCCTCAAAAATATACCTCAATGTATTAATAAAAAGACATGAGAGCATTATACCGTAATATTTAACTCCATACTATGTTGCCCTATATATTATTACTTTAAATTCTCTTGAGAATGAGCTCCCTTTTATTGTTATGACTTCTTGCAGTAGGAATATATTTCGCCCTGCACCCCAGAGAGGTAAATCTCTAAACATATCCTAGACACTATGATGCTCATTGGCGTCAGCTGGACGTGTGTCTTCTCAAGACTTGCGTAAAAAGCGAAGGTCAGATATCCATGTTCTGAGCAGGACGTGACACGACGCCTCTTTTACCTGCTCCAGCCTTCCGGTAGCCTGAACACGCAAAAACCAGTCACCTTAGCCGATCCGGATAGCTGAAATCGGACGCTAAGTGATCTTGATCCGATTGGTTGGGGGTTCGAATCTTATTTAGGCTTTCCCACCCATCGTGCATTACCTTTCAAACTTTACCCCCTTCAGTCCTGGTTTCTGTGGTTGGCGTACGAACTTGCTTTTCAGGCAAGTACACTTTCAGACAAGTCGCGCCTAGGCAGTGTTCTTGAACTTGTGAGTTGAGACGTGGTGTTACAAATTGAATAACCATGTATCTTCCGTTATCCCTTTAGCCTTGATCCTTCCTTATGAGACAGATACTCCCACACATAACCGGAAAGATTAGCGAAAATGGCTCTTCGGTGTGCTTTGGCAGCACCGTCAAAAAATATAAATAAATAAAGATTGGTGTAAGAGCTGCCTTCGACAGCCGATGAGGGAGAAGACCCTGACTCGACGCGTAGCTTTATAGATTGAAGTGAACGAAGGCGTTGGGGTACTTTCTCTTGTATATGTAACGTCGGATACTAATAAGGTTCAAGAAAGGGCAGATCACAATAAGGACTGTGAGGCTAGCGTTCCTGTCCGAAAAAAAAACTCGCACACAAGAGCGCGCGCGCGCGCTCTTGTGTGTGTGTGTGTAACCTGGCACTTGCGTATTTTAAAAATTGACGACTCAAATCACGTGTTTGACACGGAGTGTACTTGATACTCCCACTCGGACCGACCTCAAAGCGGCACAGGTCCGAACACCACTTCAGCCCGCCCAGCGGTGCGTGTAAAGACGACGACTCCCACCTCCGACGAAGTGGGTGTTCGGCGTCCTCTCTGTAATCTCAAACCTCCCGTCATTTCACTCACAATCGCCTATTGTGGTGACCGGTGATTCACGCCCGGCGGTGGTGCTCGTGGACGCATTGTCGAGAGGCGGCCTTCCCGCCGCGCCGGCCCACGTGGGAACGTGGGCGGCGAAACACTACGCGGCATCCTAGAAGCCTCGCCTACGCGCCGCCTGGGTTGGAGGTCGCCTGCGTCAGAGTCCGCTGCTGCGCTGCTTTGGGGCGTTGCAAGGCGAGCTTGCGATGAGTACCAAACTCGCTGGATGGGAGTTGGGAATTCGCTGGATGGGATGGGATGGGATGGGAGTTGAAGCAGCAATGCAGCAGGGACACTCTCCCTCCGCTAGGTTGTCTCCGCTGATATATATTATATGTGTATATGCCGATCCGGTGGCCGAGATCGCTAAGGCAGTAGTGCCGTAGCGATCTCGTACCGAAAGATCGCGGGTTCGAGTCCCGCCTCGGGGATGGTGGTATTGTGTTCGTCCTTTCACCCCCTATCATCCATCATCCTCCATCTCTCGTTATCACCTTTCTGAATAACATTCAGAATTGTAACTCGAGGATTTATCCTCACCTCAAGGTGACACCTTCGACAGTCGACCATGAACAGTAAAAAGTGAAGTGGAACGACTCATGTGATCCAATGTGGCCAATCAAGTTAATGATAATAATAATAATAATAATTATTATTATTATAATATGTATATATATACATATGTACATAAATGTATATGTGTATGTATGTATATGAGTATGTTTAGGATTTTTTCTTCTTTGTATGCATATCTTCCTTCTTGCTCAAATTACTCGAAGTACTCAAATTCTGCTACTGCGAGATGAGGATGAGAACTATTGCCATCGCGAATTTGCTGGATGGGAGTTCGAGCACCAAACTGCAGGGGCACCCTCCGCCTGGTTGTTTCCGCAGATATATGAGTATATATATATATACAGAGAGAGAGAGAGAGAGAGAGAGAGAGAGAGAGAGAGTCTTGAATTTGTTTCGGAAACAGTTTTTCATTCTTTGCATACTTTCCTTCTTGCTCAAATTACTCGAAGACCTCAAAACCAGCCCGGGTGAGCTCGGTGTCGGTTGAGTATAAATGCACTTGCACAACAACAGGTGAAGTATCTAACGAGGAGAAATAGTGACTAAAAGAATGGCTAACATTGGAAAGTGTTCACTTTTAGAAAATAGGTGAGAAAAGTATCTTAGAAACCTGAGGATATGTGTTCAGTTTATCGGCTCCCTGTGGAAAATAACGATAGAACAAACTAAACTTTTTTTTTACTTTCATGTTTTAATGTGTTTTCTTTCGTTTCATTTTTGACAACTTGTCCGTTTCAAGTACAGAACTCGTCTAATTGAGAATGAATACTATTGTTAGAACAGAATACACAAAATTGGTTTTCCATTATGTTCTACCACAACATTGTCGACCAAATGATAATAAAATGGTTTTCCCTTAAAGTATTAGTGACATTAAACTTTCCTGTGTCTCAAATACTCTGCTTGAATAATGACTTCTAGCAAATCACCACTCACAACAATTAACATGTCATTAATTAAGTTATAAAGCAGCTAATATTAAACAACTTTACAGTCTGACTGTTCTCCTTTCTAAAATGACCCAAAACAGTCCCTCCACGCTAATGGTGTGCAATGCTCAGAGATTACTTTACTTTCATGCAAAGTACCCTCAGGCCACTTTGCCGCACGAGTCAAGAATTGGGTTCTGTGCTACCAGGGGCAGTGTAGCAACACTAATCGTTCCACCTCCATGCTTTCAAGGACCAACCAACCTCCAACAAATGAGTTTTGTTGTAATAGGTTCGTCTGAGTCTGTTTACATTTCATGACGATCAGATTTATTTAGTAATCTGTTCCTAGTATCAGGAAATATTTAAAAATATGTTCGGTTGAATTGGTATTACGTGAGACAATTAGAAAATGAAATAATATGTTTAAAAGCGCTACGAAAATGTATATATTTTCATTATATTAGAGTGAATATTTAATCGCAAATAGTTTAAATTAAATAAAAATTAAGTCATTTGTTTTTTATTTATTTTTTAGCAAGAGAATTGTCTCCTGATAAATAGATTTATCATTTCTATGAAATTTGTTTAATTGTTCGCTTGGGTATGTTCTTTTTAATATTAAAGCATGAAATGGCGCACTGGAAAAATATATTACACAAAAGCTTGTATCAATGCCGTTAATCTATTTCGGTGAACACATAATTTGAGATTAAGACGTTTTAAAATAATTGATATATTGAAGTGTTATAATTAAAATACGTTTGTCTATTAAACAATTTCAATAGTATAAAATAATTTTAAATATTTTATTAGTTTCGCTAATACAGATCTTTCAAGAAATGTTTCAGACACTTAAGAAAAAAGAAATTGACCTACTGTAACATGAGCCAGTTCAGCTTGTTGTGGCGTCAGTAAAATGTTACATTTATAAACCAGAACTATTAAGAAAACATATTGCCTAAATATTCAGATGCCTCTGCAGAGTATTTTATTGTGGTTAAGAAACGTTCAACTTCAGAATATAACTTATACATTGTACTGCGAATATTTTTACACTGCTCAAAAGATGCACGTTATTCAGTAATTCCACACACTCGAAGAAACAATGAAATAATATATTTATACAGAAATAAGTTGTAAACAAATATATAGAATATTTATTTGGCTATCATCACTAGCTTAATTTGAAGGAATGCAGTAAATATGTGCCGCTTTAACGACTACGTTTTCTTTCGAAGAGTACATTTAATATGTAACCTTGGTTGCACATTCAGGTTGTGTGAGCAGAACGTATGAAATGCACCGGGTTCAATTAACAGAGATCTTGTCGGATAAATGCACATTTCTGCGCCCGCGGCGGCTCGCTTTTTCCGAGAGCGGCGGTCGTTCCACACGACGAAACGCGCGAGATGCTCACATAGGTGCGGCGGCGGCGCGATGCGACTGAGATCTGCTCTTTCGAGGAAGCGCTGCCTTCGGCGTGTGGCTTAGGAGTGCGACGTCCACGTTAATGTCTTCAAAACATCGATGTTTTTGTAGAAACTCTATTTTTTAAACATCGATGTATTAATACCGATGTTTTTTTAATATTGATGTTTTGTGACCGATGTTTTTTTCTTTTCCGATGTTTTGTTTCTGAAATGAAAAATCCCCCTGATCACAATACTGTAAAAGTTAAAATATGAAATAATAACTGATAGTTACTCTGTTATTCATGAGTTGGAACCGAAGTTCCTAGTGCTGTTTGCACTACCTTCATCGATCAAGTTTTCTCGCCCGAGATGACCTGCATGCTCTTGTATTTCCTCTTTCTTCATTTCGCACATTGAGATATGTTCAACGAACACGCTGTGGGCGTAGAGTCTGCCCTTTCTTCTGGTATCCTTATTCGGCGAATTGATAAAGATGAACACTGTCAAATTAAGTTTTAATCCACTCGCATTTAATAATAGAGATTACTAATCAAATTTAATAACATCCATGTTGAAATAATGGATGTTTTTAGTCGATGTATTTTTAATATCGATGCTTTACTTTTAAACATCGATGTTTGCTAACATCGATGTTTTGTTATCGTAGTCGCATCACTGATCATCTCGTCTCATCCCATCTCGATCATGTTTTTGTCCACTTTCCCTGATCCATTGAGCAAATGCTGAAATGGCCCCTTGTTATACTTCTGGATGTAAATGTAGCTTCACTATAGTCACGATTTGTTCAACTCTCCTTTTGCTTGTGGTAGTAGGAACAGAGGTAATTGCGAGTTACTATTTTGTTAGCAGTGCAGAAAAACCATACTTGCAATTCGTTTACCGATGCAAATAAGTTTTCTATAATTCGGAAACGAACATGTCTATTTTTCTTCAAATATTGCTAATCTCGCGATTTTTTAAAATTTATGTTTTAAACTTTCACTCATCTTTCAACTATTTATAGTTAAAATGACGGGAAGGGATTCTGGAACTCAAGAAAACGTGCGCAGATAATATTCTGCCCCATACGTCACATACAGTTTTTACTGTTGTTTTTTACCAAATAAATCTAAATGTAGATCACGGGGCGCGTCGTCCGCGGAAGGCTCTAAACCTCGAGGAGGAGCAGATCCGGGTCGCCCCAGCGGTCAGCTGGCGGTCGGCACGCGAGGCGCGGCGGTGCAGCTCAATGGGAGACGCGGCATCTGACCGGAGAAACGAAATCTTTCGGAAGATGAGGCGGCTGCTGGGAAAAAGTGGGTTGGGGAAGACTAACTCAGGGAAAACTACCTTTGGTCAAGAATGTATGGCAGTGTTGCCGGTTCACACATTGTATTATGGGACAATGTTTCAATGTGATTTGCTGATTGAATTATCTGTTTCCACAGTGTAATCCTGACTTGTGACGGTGAAAATGCAGTCAAAATTCTCTCACGTAAGAGGGACCTCTAAATACCTAATATAAAAATTCCTAGCAAAATAATAATGAACGTTGATCTACTTAGAAGTTAAATTGTTCTTAAGATTGAATTCCTAATAGTATTAATAACAATCAACAGCCACATACAAAAATAAAGTACATGAACGTAGTACAGGACAACGTACAAGATAAACAACTGCAACAACACATACAAGCAAACAATAATGAAGCGAAATTCCTGATATAAAGCGTGAGATGGGATATTTTCGGAATAATTTGATGTAATTAATACATTTAATCATTTGTATTATTAAGTATATTAATAATTTTATTATTTATTATTTAATAATTATTTATTATTATATTATTTAGTATTATTTGATTTATAATTATTTATAATAAAATGATGTACTTAAGATATGTGTGAAGTTATTATTAAGCCAACTGTATTCCATTTATTTCCTATTATTTAATAAAATTTACTTCTTCCCAAATAAATTACTATTACATATTGTTATATTGCTTTCCAAATGAATTTGTGTTTTCCTTGCCCAATTTCCCTCCTCCTGATTTGAACTCATTATCCAACCACACGTTATTGACACGATCCCTGGAAGGTTACTTGTATCGTGCACCTAGCCAACCTGCAGTGTCTATGTGGCCTAACCGCTCGCTTCCCGTGTGTGCGCAGCAGGAGGTGGCGCGCGCGCTGCAGCAGCTGGACCCCGCGGGGCGCGGCGTCATCGGCTTCGCGGACTTCTGCCGCGGCGTCTGCGCAGTCGTCGGTGAGTGCCCGGCGCCCCGCGCCCAAACCCCCGCGCGCGCGCTCTTCGACACTTGCGCCTCTGCGCGCGTGCGGTTGTCTCACGCTGAACGAAAGTAAATGAAGATGTTTTAGAAATAAAAAAGTTTGGTTCCAGAGCGATGACAAGTGGCGATTTCGATGTTGAAATTCGCTATTTGTTTACGAGGAGCGGAGAATTTCCGCTGTTTTAATCCGAAGATATTTTGAACTTCTTCAATAATGTACACGTAGGCTTACGCGGCGCGAGTTCATGACTTCTAGGCTGTCCGGGTGTCGCCGCGTCGTTGGCAGAGAGGCCGACGTTTCGCCTGTCATATCGCAGGCTTCTTCAGGGTAGTTCCCTACATCCTAGAAGTCACTTCTTCAATAATGTTAACTTAATCATTGTACAGTCAATCGTATGTAAAATGGTCGGTAATTTTCTTGGCAACAAATTCTATCCCGCGTTTCTAATTAGGATCTCAGAAGATAAATATTTCTCTGTGTACACGTACGAATACGAGAAAGTAAAATTCAATCCACTTTATATGTCGCAAATATTGTTGCAAATTTTCATAGCTCTATGGGATCTGAAAATAATAAGAATATTGAAATAAAGTAGTCTGAGGCGTTTTTCTTCCGAAAATTGCGATATTTTCAGAATGTGCTTCAAAAACTTAATCATATGAAACCCGAAGATATATTTTATTGTCCAGTTTTAAACTCTGAGTTTTCATTCTTCATTCCTTGACATTTTCAATAATGAACCTACGACAAAAAGCGATTTCGTCAACGAAATTCGGCTTACTAACACACGAACGTTGGTTTCGAAATTTCTTCTCTTTGTATTCCGTAATTAGAACTTTACTTTTTACCTTCATATTCAAGATACCTAGGGATTGATGAACAAAATTTAAATATAACCAACTGAAAAATTGGTATTATTTGATTGTATTTTTAAAACCATGAGTCCCCTAGAAGGAGTCCAGCGTGTTTCACGATACCGCGGAATTTTGCTAGGAGGCAATCTCTGCTTCAAAAGCTCCGCCCAGGGTTTGGAGAGTTCGCGCCACTGCGCGGCGCGGCGGCAACGATTGGGAGCCGTTACTTGACCGCGGCTCTATCTCGCGCACCTGCGGGCCACTGCGTCGCGCCGCCTCCGCCTTCGCCGCCGCCTCCGCCTCCGCCTCCGCCGCCGCCGCCTCTGCCCCACCTCCGCCGCCTGCCTCGCCCTCCTCGCCGCGCCTCGCGCCCTCTGCCGCCGCCGCCCCGGCCGCTCTCCGCCGCCGCTCGCCTCCTCGCACGCCCCGCGCCCTCCGCGCTGCCGCCCGCCCTCCGCTCGCCTCCGTCCGTCCGCCCGCTCCTCTGCCGCCTCCGCCTCCGCTCCGCCTCCTCCTCCTCACTCTCCCTCTCTGCCTCCTCCGCTCTCCTTCGCCGAGCGCTCCCTCCTCCGTCGCGCCGCCCCGCTCCGCCATCCCGCGCGCTCCGCCCGCGCGGCTCCGCCGGCTCCGCCGCCGCCTCCGCCGCCGCGCCAGCGCCTCCGCCTCCGCCGCCTCCGCGCCTTCCGTCGCCTCGTCGCCAGCGCGCCGCGCCGCGCCTCCGGCCTCGCCTCGCGCCTCCTCTCCTCTTCTCCTCCTCCTCCTCCGCCCGCCTCCGCTCTCTCGCTCCGCCTCCGCCTCGCGCTCCGCCGCCGCGCCGCCTTCCGCGCGCGCCGTCCGCCGCGCCGCCGCGCTCCGCCGCGGGCCGGCTCCGCCGCCGCGCCGCCTCCGCTTCGCCTGCAGCCGCGCCGCCCCGACGCCGCCGCCTCCGCCTCCGCCTCGCCTCCGCCTCCGCCTCCCGGTCCGCCTCCTCCTCCCTTCCCTCCTCCTCCTCCGCCCGCCTCCGCCTCCTCTCCGCCCCGCGCCGCCCGGCCGCCTAGCCCGCCTCCGGACGCCTCCGCCGCGCCGCCTCCGCGCGCGCGCCCTCCGCCGCCGCCGCCAGCCTTCGCCGCCGCCTCCGCTTCTTGCGCTCGCGCCCTCGCCGCCGCTCCGCCGGCAGCCTCCGCCGCGCGCCTCCGCCGCCGCCGCCTCCTTTCGCGCGCCGCCGCCGCCGCGGCCGCCGCGCCGCCGCCGCGCCGTCCGCCGGCCGCCGCCGCGCCGCCGCCGCCCTTTTTGCTCGCGTCGGCCCTTGCGCCGCTGCGACGCCGCGTCGGTCGCCAGTGGACCGGCGCGAGCCGCCGCTGTCTTCGCCGGCAGATCACCCGCAAAAAGGACGATCTCGTCTCTGTGACCGCGCGGCCCACGCGGGCGTTGCAAGTGCCTTGCGGTCCGCCAGGCGCGCAGGTGTCGCCGTAAGACAGTAATAGTTTGTGTTAGTCGCTAGCCAAAGGTTCAACCATTTTATTTTATTTATTCCGTTTTTTATAGTTTCGTTCCTCCCGTGGGTAAAGTATCTCTTTATTGAAGTGTCTAATAAATTACTATTTATTTAACATACTTTTCATGACATATGATTACTAAATTTGTGTTCAATATTTTTAAAATTGAACACAAATTTGAAAGTGTTCTATAAATGTTCGAATTGTGGTTGTTATCATTAAAATAGTTCACATTATTTCCAAGTGTGTTGTTGTTACGGACACTACTTTGTCAAATGTAATTTGCGCAGCTTTGAGGGACGTTTGCTCACTTTATATTAATATTTAAGTAATGATCAGAACTTCTGTTCTGAAAGAGAAAAAAAACACCAATTAATTATTCAATGTACAATAATGCAAGTTTGTCAACACATATTGTTTCCAATGAAATCCTTCAATTCGTATGTTTTAATAACTCACATGGTTCGCGTGTTAATTTTGTCTCGTTGCGCTTGCCTTGATCAAGAAAATTGACGTAAAAAACAACATAATAATTATCATCAATCATTCGTAAATCTTTTAGGGAAATCCTAATCCAATGTTTGACGCAATATACTTCTCTTTTCCGCAACGTTATCGTAAGTAATTGAAAATCTACAATGAAAGTTGATAGCATCGAAATTGTAATAATAATATTTGTACTGTTCACATAATAATCAGACTGATGATCTTATCGTTAAAGGTTTTAAACTAACAAACGAAAGTGTTGTGTTTGTCGAGCTGTGTAAATGGATTGTAGATGGATGATGAGGAAGAGTGTTGTGGCCTGGAAAATAGAAAGATTTTTGAGATGTTCTTTCGAATTCAGTTATGCTCAACATTGCGGTATTGTTGGTTGTTTTATCAATAAAATACTATTGGCAAATTGAATACACCGTCTTCGTTCCTAGACGTAAAATCATCTGTAACATTTAATAGTTTTTTCTTAAGAGAATGGTGATGGTTTTGTTAAACTATAATAGGTGTTAAATGGCCTCAAGGTATTATCGAAATGTTTGGAGATTCGTTTAAGGGGTCGAATATGGATTTACTTTCTGAAGAAAGTTTTTAGATACAATCTGATGTTTCACTTCACTTTTGTGCACTCAGAATCTCGCAATCTCTCTTCACAAAGAAATAAAATAATGAGTCATCTACTTTCTTGAGCGAAAATATTCTAAAGAGATTTGCACACCGATTTCAAATGCCAAAATGGATATTGAATTAAGCAGATCTTATACAAATCAAGAACATTTCCATGCCAGCTTTCGTGTGCGATCTCGGACCGAAGGATCGCAGGTTCGAGCCCCGCCTCGGGCATGGTTGTATTGTGTTCGTCTTTTCATCCCCTATCATCTTCATATCGTGTCATTCTCACAGTTACTATACCATTACATGCAATAGTGGTCACTAAAGACCTAGAAGTTGATGTGACCATAAACAACAACAAAAATTATTAATTTTTGTTTCGTTTAATTCATATTATTTATAAGTAAGGTATGACATTCTAGTTACCTTGATGGTAATGTGTAGCGGTTAAATAATTAATTAGGTCGTATAGACTTTTTGTGTATGAAGTGAATTATGGAATGAAAACCCCATGCGAGTGTAAATGTACGTTTGTAGTATCTGAAAATGGGGAAGGGTTCTTTAGGAGAGATCGTGGAAGAACAACTTGAATTCGAGGTTTTGCTACAGAAGTACCCAGCGAGCACCACTTATCTCGCAGAAAAGTCATCTCCTGAATTCTTTTCTCCTCGGCAGTAATTGAAGTCTCTCGTTTATGGTGCCTCCAATTATCCACGGTCCAATTACCCGCGCAATTCCAATTTCAATTGCTGCATTTCTCCACGAATTATTTCCGGTGCTAAATTATTTCTGTAATATTTCCAGGTATAAAACAATTGTATTTCACTCCGAAACAACACAGATATGAGAGATAAGGGACAAACAAACATGCCCAAGGTGGGACTCGCACCCGCGACACGCTTGACAGAAACGCTGATTCGTAAAAACATTGAGCACAAAAGATCGATGATAAAAGAAATCGGTTTTAATATATCGAAGTTTAAAATATCGATCTTTCTATAAAATTGTCGATGTTTCGAAAACATCGACCTAGATGTCGTATCCTTAGAGCGAATGCCTAAGCCTCTGCAACTGTGCCTTGCTGCGGGGCAAGGGTGCTCGATCGGGAGGGGAACAAAAATTACGTGAAGGCGGGCCGACTTTTATAAGTCACGCAGTAAAGAGAACTTTGATGCCCTTCCTATTCGGCTCCCAGTGAACGGTTTTAAGCAAATACGGTACCAAACGAAAAGAAAAAATTAGATGTGGAGGTCACTATATATTGAATAGATCACCGCTTTATTAATAAAAATAATACACTTCCCTTTATTAATAGAACTACTACGAAAATTGCGGTGTATGAAATGCGCGGGTAGAATGGAAACGGGAAGATGACGTCATACACAACTTGAAAAGTTCGCGGGAAATGAAAGAGAAGTTGATTTTGTTTAGAGCATCGTGTTGTGTGATCGTTAAAACGATTGTGACTATCAATAGTAAGTATTCACTGTACGTTCATATACCTGTACCATTTTTGTGATATCTATGGAAAACATCAAAGAGGTGAGAGAGGTCCGATTTTATGGAAATTGTTTTTCATACATTTTGTTAGATACATTGGGGTAAGGTTGATAACAGGATTTGCTGTTATAAGCCAAAACAATATTCTTGTATATATGTGTAAAGATCTCGTTAAATATAAAACAAAGTCTATTCATGGATATGCAATATTTTTTATCATAATTTTTCTACAGCACTTCTTTCTATGCAATGCAATCACAAGGGATGAGCTAGTACTTGGATCGTGTACATAGGATTGGAATACTCCTATTTCACGCGCCCGCTTTGAGGCCCTGCAGGGCGATGCGTATCGTTTGCGCCGAAGTGCGCCCATCCGGAAAATGGCCGCCTCCGCTTGCCCAGGGCTCTTTCGCATTCTTCGCACCAGCCGCCGCCGCCGCGGCCTGGGGTTGTCTTGCGGTCGGGTAGTGTCCACCGAGACGGTCAGACACGCGCCACGCTCGGGTGGGTTTGCTTCTGATTTTGGAGTAGAGAAGGCAGTCGCCGGGTTGATTACAAGGTCTTCCTCGATCTACATGGTTTTCTCGAGCTACTTCACTTCTTTCGGTTGGGCTTGAGTTGTGCGGAAAATTGTAGACATGAAATCGCTTGAGGTACATCGTAAAACGCGGTCACGTTGGCTCGACAGATTTCTGCCAAATAATGTGTTCAAGTTTTCTATAAAAAAAGGTCATTTTACCAACACTTGAACTTCTGGACTGATTGGTAGCAAAACATGCTTTTGTACATTGAATTTGTATACAAGTGTTGCAATTTTTCACTGAATGCAAGCGTTAAGGATTGGACTCTAAGAGCACCTTGCAACAGACACATTAGCTAACTAAACACGTTAGGCATACGTCAGTCGGGCTTCGGGCTTATTGCTTACCTAAAATAACTAAAACGTAGAGTACCTGTACCAAGTTTGCGATATCTAAATAAAATACTTAAGGCGGAAGAAATGGATAACCGTGTGCCAAAATTACGGATAACCGTGTGCCAAAATTACGGTAAGACCAAAATTACGGATTTTCAAAGAGCTAGAGGACAATTGGAATAGAGAACTGTTAGGCGAGTGAAGGATCTCGCCAAAGACGAATAAGAGAAAAGAGTACGAAAAAGTTGGAGAGGACTTGCTAAACGATGAATGACAGAGTGGGCGAGAGGGAAGGAGGGACAGTGAAGGGGAAAGGGAAGGCGAGAGTGTAAGCGAGAATGTGGGCGAGAGGGAAGGTGGGAGGGAGGGCGAGAGGGAAGGTGGGAGGGAGGGCGAGAGGGAGGGCGAGAGGAGGGCGAGAGGGAGGGCGAGAGGGAGGGGGCGAGAGGGAGGGCGAAGAGGGAGGGCGAGAGGGAGGGCGAGAGGGAAAGGGCGAGAGGGAGGCGAGAGGGAGGGCGAGAGGAGGGCGAGAAGGGAGGGGCGAGAGGGAGGGCGAGAGGGAGGGGAGAGGGAGGGCGAAGAGGGAGGGCGAGAGCGGAGGCGAGAGGGAGGGCGAGAGGGAGGGCGAGAGGGAGGGCGAGAGGTCAGGGCGAGAGGTTAGGGCGAGAGGAGGGCGAGAGGGAGGGCGAGAGGGAGGGCGAGAGGCGAGGGCGAGAGGGAGGGGAGAGGAGGGCGGAGAGGAAGGGCGAGAGGGAGGGCGAGAGGATGGACATAATACATAAATAACCGATCCTGAGAGCGAGTGAGGGACTGGTTCTCAAAGGCGAATGCACGCAGACGACGTGACGCTATTAGAAACAGCAGCGCCAGCCCAGCGACCAGGCGGCCGGCAGGCTGTTTCTGGCCGGCATCTCGTTTACATTACGCAATTAGCGCGGGCCTCCCGCCGCGCGACGCCGGCCGCTCTCTTTCCCATGCGCGGGGCGGCGCCGCGCGGGCCGCGTCGCGCACAGGAGGCGCATTCAGCGCCGGCGGCCGAAGCGCGAACGACGGCGGCCGCCACCGGCCAACGCCCTCCGCCAGAAAGCTTCTCACGCCGCCCACCTCCCCGTCAGCCGCATTTGGTTGCATCACATGAGCCTGCCAGGCGACCCTTGTTCTTTTAGAATTTTCGGGAAATCTGTACTTGCCATGACCCTATGTAAATAAAAAAAACAATTAAAAATTATTTTCTCTACGAGAAAGTCGGGTAAACCGGAAAGCAGATAATATTTCCCCCCTTCCAAATCATTTCCCTGAGGAAGCCTGCGACATGTGAAGCGGAACGTCGGCCTCTCAGCCAACGACGCGGCGTCTCCCGGACAGCCCAGAATTTATGGATTCGAGCCGCGGAAGCTTACGTGTGCATATTCTTCCCTACGTCACATATAGTTTTTACTGTTTTTTGACTGAATAAATATAAATCTATAATCTAAATCTAAGCCTTGTGTTTAATTTCATAAATTCTACAGAAGAATTACTGTTTATTATATTCCGAAATATTGTCATTAAGAGACGAGACTTTAAAATTTATGTCAAATCAAATCACAAAAAATGACACTTTTCAATTGACGGCTACTAAAGATCGCGTTTCTCTGTTTACCAGCAGTTTTCGATTTACATGACTTTCCCCTAGTGTTTATTATTTTCCAAAGTTAGATATTTTGCAACCGCACAGAAGGGTCACCCAAAATTGTAGTGATACAAGAAATATTAATAGATACTAAATATTATACCCAGAAACGGTGGGAAACTGAATGAAATTTTAACAGAACGTATTTTGTAACGATTCGTGAAGTGAAATGTTTCCCGTAATGTATCACTACCCATTCCGTTTTCTGTTTACTCTTTTTGGGAAGAGAACTGCAGATGGTTAGTTCTTTTACGAATTCAAATATTCCTTTGTGCAGTAAGTTACGTTTCTAAAGACACGTAATAAGACTCCTATAGCTGTTACATGTTACGACATCACAATCACTTGCATATAAGGTCACATATTTTTCAGTATAATCAGTTTTTCCTTACAGATTCACAACACTCGAAATGGCTTTACGAAATTTGTAGTATTCTGGTATTGTTCATATGATATTCATTAATCAAGTATTTACTGGTTGTTGTTTTTTTTCAAGAAAATTAATAGAGTCAATATTCTCATCTCATTAATGTTCTCTAACATGGTTTACGAAAGAAAATGTATTGGTCGTAATAAGAGTATTTATCCTGCATTTCTCTACATTGTTCCCGTTTCCGTAATTTGCATCTCGATGTCATAAGTAATGGAGGAAAATGGGAGAGTTCCATCTCCGCAAACGTTGTTACGTCGTACGTTCGTTACGCGAAAGTATCTACATTTTTTAGAGTTGAAATGTTGACTCATTCTTCCGCACACCAAGTGTTTTATGACGGGGCTATTACGTTTATTAAAGAAAATTACACCTAAATTGTCGTTGTTTGTAAGGGGCCGAGCTACTCTCGCGAGTAGGTGTGTACTCTCTTTTGTTTCTGGGCTATCTTGAGCAGGGAATAGTTTCACGAAGCTTCCGTAGATGTTTGGATTGCACAAATTGTGACAGCAAGGAAGCGAACCGAGAGACAGAAACAAATGTGTCTTGTGTAGTTTTACGGTGGAAATGGAATATTTTGTAGACAGTTATCCGGAAAGAAAGTTCGCACCTCGTGTTACTAAAAAGTATTTAAAACTATAAAATTTCATGGAACTACTGAAAAAGAGCATACAAACAGTTCTCGCAAAATAGCAATTGGAATAACTAAACAAGTTCGATTATTTTACCGTTCCTAGGGAAATTGATCTTTGGACTAGAGGAAAAAGATTCTTTTATACTTATTTATTTATTTATTTTATTGTTTATTGTTACATTACTATTATCATCATCCATATGTATCATTCGCTTCTTTCTTTCGTCTACGAACAAGAGGCACGAGACCAATTTAATTTTCACAAATATTATTTCGTAATTCTTTTACTGTTTGAACGTTTTCGAAATTTAAAAACATTGTGTGAAACAAGATTACTCGCCGCCTGATTTCTAACCTTCCCACTCGTAAGTTTTTGCCATAATCATGACACTCCAAGCAGGTAACCTTCCTACACGAAACCATTCGAGTAGGATTCTCAGCACATCGGCTTAAATAAGCTTCAAAGAAGAGCTGTAGCTGCAATTATCCGATTAAAATAAGTACGTAATTGGAACATAGCAACCATTTGCGCCCGAACTGGCCATTTCGCTACAATCTGTGCACTGCAATTGGCGGATTCAGTGAATGTGTTTTACGTGTGTTACCCACTATTTTAATTAAACGATATTCTCTAACGCTATCCCACACCCCCAAATGCTTCTGTAATTGAGAGATAATTTTAAAGTGAATTTGGAGATACAAACCGTTGATTCTCGCAATTAGTGATTTCAATTATCTCTATGATGTTGGCACGTGATTGAGTACGTTCATAATGCCCTTCATTCTTTTCCCTTTTGACTTAAACTGCCTATATTGTGAAAACATTTTTTTCTTACAAGGATTACGCACTCAAAAATGTTTTCATCCAGCTGGCTGCCACAGCAGCGTTCGTGACCATTCACTCTGTGTGTGATTGGATTAATTAAATTTCTGTCTGTTAGTATGTAGGTGTGATAAGGTGTTGGACTCGCTGTCACAATCTCACTCCGTCAGACGGACAGTCCGTCTTCCTGCCCCACTCTCTCCTATTTCGGTCCTCACGCTTATTTCTTTTCTCTCTTCTCTTTCTTCTCTCTCTCCTTTTCTCTGCATTTTCATCTCTTCCTTCTCCTCTTTCTTCACTCTCTTTTTTCTTTTTCTTTTTCTTTCTTTCTATCGCTTTCTCTCCTCCTTCTTCTCTTTCATCTCTTCCCTCTCTTTCTCTCTCCCCTTTTCTCTTCTCTCCTCTCCTTTCTCTTCTCTTTCGTCTCTTCTCTCACTACTCTTTTCTGCTCTCTTCTCTCTTCTTTTTCGTCTCTTCCCTCTCTCTCTCTTTCTCTCTTCTCTTCTCTGCTTTCTTCTCTCCTCTCCTTTCTCTTCTCTTTCGTCTAATCTCTCTCTTTTTCTCTCTGTTCTTCTCTGCTCTCTTCTCTCATCTCCTTTCTCTTCTCTTTCTTCTCTTCCCTCTTTCTCACTCTGCTTTCTCTCTTTTCTCTTCTCTTTCATCTCTTCCCTCTCTCTCTCTCTCTCTCTCTCTCTCTTTCTCTCTCAGTGCGTCGTCTCTCTCTGGAATATACAGTTGTTTTTTTTGTGAAGGGTCGGCTCAAGTTCCACCTACCTCGGCGCTGCCCCGATCGTCTCCTCTCTTGAGGGAGCAAGGAACTGCCACCGTCGCCTGCGGCCCCGTTGCAGCCGAACTAATTGCCGCCGCCGGTTATTGGGAGACGTCTCCCGGGAAA